>JARHVA010001737.1:445000-650000 GCA_037957365.1 Torreya grandis | reverse complement strand
GCCACATACTCAGTCTAGTAAAAATTCTTTGAGCACCACAATTTAATTTAAAAACATCCTTAAAAATATTTTCTAGTACCAGATTTACAAGCCAATTTCTCTTTTCACACTCTTTAAGGCATAATCCAAAAGCGATTTAAAATGAATCCTAAGATTAATTACATTTTTAGTGTGTGATTTGAGTTTTTATTTATTTTCTCATTATTTGAGGTGAGAGGTTCATTATCCTTCTCTAATTTCTCATATGGTCTTAACCAAACAACAAATAAGGAATCAAAACAACCAACCACCATCTTCCTCTTCATCCTCAACCATGGATTACACCGTAGATATTGATAAATCATCCCATGCTTCATTGTACCATTCTCCCCCACCTACCATACCTCCAATGATCCCTAAGGGTGATCTAGATTTTATCACCTTTTTGGATAACAATCTAGTGGCATTGAAATAGTATCTTAATACCTTAGTCTATCATACTTTGATGGCTTTGGTTCCTCCTAAAAATCCACCCTATGGTATGCCACACAACTTCATAGTTGGCATTACATCAACCCAACCTTCTGCTAGCCAAGCTTCTTCTTCTACCATTGGTTCATCTACTACCACCACCCAGACACCTATTACCCCAAATAATACTTCTAATGTTGGCTCAACTTTACCCCTTGTCACTTATACCCCTTCTATTGGTTTGATATCTTCCACACCCATGTCCACCATTCCTTCCAGCTCAACCAATATACCAACCTCATCCCCTTTTCATAACTTGGTGTTATCCATACAACAAACACTTCCCCAATTATCACTATGGTGATTACCCATCAACAACCCATAAATACTTTAGTATTACCAACCCAAACTTTTCTCCCATCAACCAACCCAAATATACCCCTAAACCAATCACTATCAGTTCCCATAGAGGCCCTCATGGCACCTTATCAATATATTCCTAATCTACAAGGATATATCTCACTTTTCACTCAACCCTTAATGCCTATTAGTCTTGTTAGGGCACTATCCCAGCCTCAAGTTACCACATACCAATATGTCCCTACTTTTGTACCTCCTACTACATACCAATTCATAGCTACAACCCAACCTCAATAGAAATTCCCATCAAATAATGAAACTACCCAACCCCAACCCAACTCGATAAGGATGCTTATAGATAAGATGACCCAACTTGAGTCTTTTATCTCTAGGTCCCATAACCTTTTATCCTATGACCAAATCTTCAATGAACCTATCAACCCATCTATCCCAATTCATGCTTATCCTTTTCAATGGCAACTCCCCAAATTATCTAAGTTTTAGGGTAATGAGGATCCTCAACAACATTTAAGGGCATTTCACCTTTCTTGTTAGTTGATTGCATATGATGACACCCTCCTCCTCTAAACCTTCCCTATGTCTTTATCAGGACCCACCTTAGATTGGTATAATTCCATTCCTAGGCATTATATCTTTTCATTTTCACAACTTTCTTAAATCTTTTTAGAACATTTTTTGATGAACATATCCAAGAAGGTCTCCATAACTGACCTCTATTCTATTAGGCAGTTTGATGATGAATCAATTGCTGAATTTTTCACATGATGGTGAGGTGTCATCAATCAATTGTCCTTTTCACTACCCCAAGAAGAACTCATTGAGATTTTCTCTATAAATTTCATAGAACACATCATTCCCACCATTTAGGTACAAACATAAAAAACTTTTGATGAAGAATTCACAATGGCATGCAAACTTGAAAATTGAGCCATAAATGAGGGTAAGTTGAAATTATGAAATAATAATTCCACTTTTAAACCCAATGACCCCTCTTCCATAAAAACATCAAACCTAACCAATACCAAAGACAAAAAATCCAAAAATGCAATTATCTTAAAAAATTCCCCACCCCCATATGTTAACCAACCATATCAAACCATGCCTTCCAACCCTTCTTACCCACCAAACTAAAACCAAAATTGGGTTTTGCCTAAAAATTTCACATCGATACGGTAATCTTATGCCTCTGTGTTGGATAAATTTCTCAAAGCTAACCTTATCCAACTACCACCAATCAAGCCACCTCAATAATTTGACCCCTCTCACCCTATGCCTGGGTAGTACAATGAAAATGATCATTGTGCTCTTCATTGAGTTATTAAACATGACATGATTTGGTGTAACACTTTTAAAAGCCTTGTCCAAAACTTGATTAACAATGGTGAATTGTCATTCAACAACCCAAACACACCTCCTAATCAATCTCTTGACATTTTTCTCAAACCTTATCCTAATCATACTCCATTAACCCAAACCCATAACAATAAATATAAACCATCATCCTCTCATGAGGCACACACAATCAATGTCATCATAAATGAGCCCATGGGGGATGAGACCCACACTTCTATCACCTCTTCACCAACCTCACCCATGAAAGAAACAAGTTCACCTCTTATCTCTTTGGAGACACAAATATAAGAATCTATATCCCCCATCTCTTCACTAGACCAAACCATACCCAAACCCACTTCTCCTTCCAAAAAATCAACCATTTATTTAAACATTTCCTCTTATACCCTACCAATTAAAATAGTACAACCCTCCTCCTCTCCTTTGAATACCATAAAAAAGGAAGAAACCATGACCATACTTACACCCTTAATCAAAGAACTATCCATTCCCCTTTTAGAAATCATCCCACAAGCGACCATTACCTCCTTCACCCAACCAAAATTTTTGAAACCTTCTAGCTGAAGACAAGATGAAGGAACCATACCTTCTTCCTTGCCTAAGGGCTTAACATTTGAAGTAATTAACCAAGGAACCAAACCCATTTACAATCTCTTTTCTTGTCTAGTGCAAAGTCTATAATTTGCCTCATAACCTAACTTGGATAGAGCCACCTTTTGGTACCATCTGGGGCTCCCATACTAAACCAAAGTTAAACCCTTAACCTCCTTGGTATCCAGTCTCCTACCTATTATCACCCCATCATCAAACATTTCTTTCTCCCAAAACATGACGAAAGCATATCACCCACCCTCACCTAGATCATCTCATAATTTTCCCACTAAAATGACCAAGAATATAGGTATCCTTCCCACACCTAGCATAACCCATCCACCCATCAAATTATATCTAATACCCTCTAGTACACCTAATTAAACATAAACCAATATGGTCCAAAAGGTGTAGTTACCTAAACCTTGATCTCAAGCTTGACCTATGCAACCTCCTTCTCTTTTACCATCTATTTTGGGTCCCCACCCTTCTACCATCCTAGTCACCTATTTTGCTTCAAGTAAACCAATGCCCTTTTCTATGCCTACCCTCCCACCACCCAAGTAATCAAATTCTTCATCATTCTTAGCTATTTTATTCCCTTCCACTTTCCCACCTATTATCAACCCCTCATCCTCTACTTCGAAACTACCCACCAATAACCCCATCATAGCTAATATGACCCAACCCAAACCATCCACCAAAATTGTCCAACTACCTACCACTTATAAGGTTAAATTCATGCCTAAGACGGTCCCTTTTTATTCAATGATAAATGTGACACCCCCAACACTTCTAAATGAACCCTATGCAGTTATTTTATATAGGTTTTTGTAAACATCTTCCATTAAACTCCTACCCATCAATCCATTTACCCCTTCTAATACCAAAACCTCTTGGTTTAATGATACTTTGATTTGTGCATATCATAAGACACTGGGACATGATACGAAGAACTAGAAAGCTGCCCAACCCCTTATTCACAACCTATATTATGAGGATGATTTGTTATTTGATGAACCACCTTCACCAGCTCAACCAATCTGACTACCAGCCCAACCAACCTAACCACAAACCCTACCTATACTTTCTCTTCGCCTTTCATCTCAAAGTGAAGGGGGGGGAACTAAAGTAATTACCTATTCTAACCAATCCTATTATCCACACCATTCACATGATTACTTGATCTCAAGTATAACAACAAAGTAAGGGAAGAGCCCATGCATTCATTTTATGGACATATCCTTTAGACTCTAAGCCTTCTAACCAAGCTCAAGCACCAAAAATGCCACCTATGCCCTCACCTAGATCTAGAGTATCTATCTTGGGTGTACACCCCCACCAATTATCCTACATCCATTCAATAAACTATATTGAAGCAACTTCACCAAGCCTCAATAAAGATGGGCCTTTACAACTTGATCAACACCTCACCCCATCATCATCAAGCATTAATAGATGATCTGCAATCCATAGAGGTTCAACTAGATGACCCTCAACCTCTTACATCCTTTATTGGAAACCTCTAACATCTTGTCATCATCACCTTCCAAGACTCAGAGATAACTCTAGCCCATTTTGAGGAGTCTGACCCTCCTCTCTTTTTCAATGTATATATTAATCACATCCACATCAAAAGAGTGATGATTTATGAAGGAGCCAACATCAACATAATCTCCTCCCATGATTTTGATCAACTACATTTACCAAAGAACATCATAGCCAAAAGCATAATGGTTCTTCACTCCTTCAATGACATAATTGAAACTACCTTGGGGAATGTTATCCTTCTAATACACTTGAGAACTTGAACCATTCCTAATCTATTTTATGTTATATAGGGTGAATTACAATATAACATTCTACTCATATGCCCTTGGATCCAAGCTATGAGTTGCATCCCCTACACTTTACATCATTATGTTAAATTTCAACATAAAGGACAAGTTATAATTATCAAGGTTGATCCTAGTCCTTTTAAATCTTGCAACATGACCTATAGGCCTAATGATGTCCTTCTTCCACCTTAATCTCTCACACAATCAACTAACCCCATTAACACAATTACACCCTCAACCTCAACTTGTAGTGCTTTTACTATCAACAATGATGAAACTCTAACTAGTGCATCTATCTCTTCTTCCTAGATCCCCATTGAGGATTCCTTGGCAAAAACTTTCTAATGTCTCTCCTTTGGTGAATATTAACTTTTAGCCTTATATGCCTTTCCCATTCCCCAAGAATATGGGAACCTTGAAAATAACGCTTCTTATGACTCAAACATAGAAACCATCGTCCCCTTTGGAATTCCCAACATTAGAACGAATATTGTCTATGTGGGACTTGATTGACCACTTGTTTCTCCTATCCCTACTCCATACATTCAACCTTTCACTTCCAATTTATCCTCTCTAAGCAATCTAACCTTTGATAAAACCTATCTTCATCACTGTGCCTGGAAAGGAATTGGTATGGACCTTTATGAATAAGGACCTGATGAATTGCTCATTATCAAAACTTAGAAACCTCATGAGTTCTTTGGTCTTAGGTTTGAACCATGAGAAGAACCCACCTCACCAAAACCCATTGCTATCCCCATGAAAGATATTCCATCCTCACCCAGTTCATCTTCTTAATCTAAAGACTCTAATATCATCCCATCTAACTTTTATTTTTGATCAATACTGTTAGTTTGGGCCCATTAACCTATAAACAAGGGGGCCAAACTAAGACCTTTCCTCTCATTCATACCAAGATGATTGATCAATATTCACCCACTATTCACACCATTCAATGTCAAGATGATTCTTCCATCCTCACCTATCTCGACACAGGGGATTATTCTATATACAAATCCCTTCCGCTTGAGAACCAAACCATGATAAATGAGTCAACTATTGACATCAATTTGGGGACTTAGGAGGATCCTCATATCATTAAACTTGGCCAATCCTTAAACTTAGATGAGCAATGGGACTATCTTGTCTTACTTCAAGACTATAGCATCACATTTGAATGGTCTTATCAGGGCATGCCTGGAATTGACCCCTCCATCACTCTCCATAACATCATTACCGATCCTAAGGCTAGGTTGATACAGAAAAAGATTAAAAAAATGCACCCTCACATAACTCTTATCATCAAATAATAAATTCAATGCTTTATATTTTTTAAATTCATTCAACCCATTGATTATCCATAATGGGTCTCTAACATTGTGCCTATTACCGAACCAACTAGGAGAGTTCATCTTTTTATTGACTTTCATGACCTTAACTTTTCATGATCCAAAGATGATTTTCCTTTACTTAACATTGACCAACTAGTTGATCTTATTACATGCCATGAGATGTTATTTCTCATGGATGGATTTTCAAGATATAATCAAGTCCTGATCAACCCCTCAGATCAACACAAAAACTACCTTCATTACTCCTTCAAGAATCTTCTGCTATCAGGTTATGCCTTTCAGTTTAAAAAAAGTAGGAGTAACTTATAAATGAGACATGACTTATATCTTCCATGATCTTATCCATAATATTATTGAAGATTACATGGATGATCTCCTCAATAAATCTAAACACCATAAGGATCACCTAGTTGTTCTTGCTATCATCTTTGATCAACTAATCCAATTCTATGTTAGGCTCAATCCCAAGAAATGTATTTTTAGGTTTCTATCTAGAAATATCCTTGGATTCATCATATCCCTTTGTGGAATTAAAATTGACCCTTCCAAAGTCAAATCAATCCTATAATTTCCTCCTCCAACAAACCTTAAATAAATTTGTATCCTATAAGGAAAACTCTAATCTATCCATAATTTCATCTCCCAATTATTAGATAGATGACAGCCCTTTCACCATCTCTTGAAAAAATATGGCTCCTTTAAATGGACTAAATATTATCAATAAGCATTTGACTCACTTAAGGAGAACCTACTTTCTCCACCAATTCTTATCCTACCTAAGGATGACCAACATTTTTACCTTTACATATCTGCCACTGATCACTCTTTATTTGTGACTCTTGCTTAATGAGATGAACAAAAAAAATAGTGGTCCATCTATTATATTATCCACATGCTTCTATATTTTGAGACATGGTATACCCATCCTAAAAAACTTTGTCTTACTCACATTTTTTTTGCCTCTAAGCTCCATCATTACCTTCTTAACCATAAAACCTATGTTATCACCAACACAGACTTGCTAAAGTATATGCACTCAAAACCATACCAAAATCAATGTAGGGCTAAGTAGCTCATGCTTCTTATTGAGTTCAATCTCAAGTTTCTTCACCAAAAATCCATTAAAGGGTAGGTCATCATTGACCTATTGGCTGAGGCTCCCCTACCTAGTAACCAACCCATTCCTTTGACCTTTCCAGATGAGTCCATTGCAACACTTTCTCATTAAGAACCCCTTACCAAATGACCATGTTTCTTGATGGCTCAAAATGCTAGCAGGGTCAGGGTGTAGGTATAATTCTCATACCCCTTTATGGTGAACCTCTTTCACTATCCTTTAAACTTGACTTTGAATGTACTAATAACATAGCAAAATATGAAGCTTTAGTCATTAGTCTCTAAACTGATCTCACCTTAAAAATCAAAACCATCTCTATCTTCAGTGATTCCTAACTCATAATCAACCAGGTTAATGGTTCTTATCAATGTAAAAATGATTTTTTGCAAAAGTATAAGCTTCTTGTTGACAAAATATTAACATCATTTGAATGTTACTAAATCCAATTAGAACCTTAATCTACTAATAAATTTGTAGATACAATGGCCTCCCTTACATCTCAAATCCCCTCTCAACCCATTGACTCTAAAATATTTGTCACCATCCATCATTTCATGAGGTCCTCATCTATTAGGTCAGCCCTTACTATCATTTGTAGTGTAGAGGCATCCCCTTCTGACATCTGGTATGATCAAAATTTTAATTACTTTAACCTTAGAATTATTCCACCTGACCTCTCAAAGAACATCTAAAAGGCCTTTGTTCAGAGTACACTCATTATACCATACTAGGGAGAATCCTATAAAAATGTGGCTTTGATGACCTTCTTCTCCATTGCCTACATAGTCATGAGATTTCCCATGCCATAAAGGAAAATCTTGATAGAGTTTGTGGGGGACATTTTAGTGGCCTCACTGTCACCAAAATAATCTTGTGCCTTGGCTACTATTGGTCCACCCTCAATCAAGACTATTGTGACTATGTCAAAAAGTGTGTCAAATGCCAACAACACATGAACTTACATCATGCGCTTGCTCATAGACTCCAGGTATCTAAATATTATTGGCCCTTTTCATAGTGGGGGCTTGATCTCATTGGAGATATAAATCTTCACTCATCTCAATGACACCAATTTATCATCACCGCTACCAAAAATTTCACTAAATGGGTGGAAGCCATCCCCCTCATCTCAATCAAAGTTGAAAAAATTATCAATTTTATCAATCATCACATTATCTATCATTTTAGTGTCCCTCACAAAATCATTACAGATAACAATAAATCATTCAAAAAAAAAGAATTTTCAAGCCCTCTATCACACTTTTGGCATCAAACTAAGTCATTCATCACCCTATCATCCATAGGAAAACAAATAGACTGAAGCCTCCAAAAAAACCCTCATTAAAGTGCTAACCAAATTTGTAAGTGCTTTAGGCTAGGATTGGCACCTCTACATCCCATTCATTTTGTGGTCCTATCACACTAGCATTCAAACCTTCACGGATGCTACACTTTTTTCCCTAGTCTTTAGCATTGAGGCTATCTTACTACTCGAAGTCCAGAGCCTTTCTCTTTACATATCCCTAAAAGATATTTTTTTTGAAGATTAATATCACTAAGAACACCTCACATGCCTTAAGTTGCTTGATGAGCATCACCTTGCCACCCTTAATCATATTTGCATCTACCAAGAGTGTATCACCCATGCTTACAAAAAACATCTCAGACAACATGAATTTAACATTGGAGACCTCATCCTAAAATAAAACCAACATGTAATGAATATGGATAAAAGCAAAAATGGATGTTTTATTTCAATTGGCTTGGGCACTATATCATTACCCATAAATATGGATTAGGAGCTTATCATTTGTCCTTTCTTGAATGCAAACTAGAACCTGAGCCTCTCAATGCTTCGCATTTGTGCTATTTCTACTATTAAGGAAGATCTAATAGACCTTGTTGTCTAACTTAAGCTCATACCTTAGTTTATAAACTTATTTCCCCCCTTACACTATTACCCTATTCCTCTTAGGGACCTATGATTACAATAGACTCGTGTGATTATTCATCATAATTTTGGCCAAATCTTAAACATGGGTACCTCAACTATACCCATGGCATGATTCTCATGGATACTTTTCATCTCTAACTAAATGGAATCCCATGGTCACTTGTTTCTCCCAAACCACTTTCCATTACCTTGAAACCACCTTTTATGGTAAAAATATTACCCCTATAAGGTCAACCTCTAATCTTGGATAGATGGGTCCATATCTAAAACAACACTCAAATATTCTCTATGGGATATAAAATATTATTGGGGTCCATTTTTAAAGACAAACCACTCCATCAAAGGACATCTGTCGAATAAAGTAAAAAACAAATAGATTGATCCCTCTTAGGACATCTATCACAATCAGACTTATACCACTCCCTTGAAGGATGGATAAGCCAAAATGTCAAAAATAATCTATTCATACAAGCCACAATTGGATCAATCAAAGTATTTGAAGTTTCCCACAGTGATCAAATTCACTTTTTTCATGAAAGCAATAAATTAACAACCATCATTGAAAGAAATTTATCCCATAAAAGGGCCGCAATCAGCTCTCTCATAAAAAATCAATTTTTTTTGGATATTTATGGACTTCCCACATCAATTAGTCTACACCTTGTTAAATACATGGACTTGTGTGTTATGGTTCTTAGGTTACCTATCAAAAGGGTAATTAAATCCACATTAGGTTCTTACATCATCCCTTTTCCCTCCATTTACCTGTCATGCCCTTTCCCTGTATACCGTATATAAAATAAGGGATTATGGGTTCACTTGATGACATTGCATTTATAATGATACCTTTTCACTAGAGATGTGTTAATGTGAAGCCTATTTGAGGTTCATTTTCATTAAGATCCTATCTAACCTTGGTCTAATAGGGTCTTCACCAATGAACCCAACATGCCTTTTTTTATTTATGACAGTTCACAAAGATGTTGTCTCTTATCATTCTTTATCAAACATTATAAACTTATCAAATCATACCACAACATCATGATCCATAATGAGTAAACATATCATGAACCATAAAATCAAAATCATTGCCTAAGATGATAGTTTATAACATCATGATCACATATTTCCATCATATCAATATAGGAACATCATATAAATCAAAATTAAAACATCATTTAAACTTTAAAACCTATATCATCACATGCTTATACTAAACAAGGTAATCTTCATCGTCATAAGGCTCATACATGATCATCATCTATAACATCTAAAAGTAACATCATTCATACTCAACACATCACCAACACATAAGAATCCATCTCATAAAACATGAAACTATAAAACATCTCAATAATCTAAATCATATATATATATATATATATATATATATATATATATACACACATCAATATGTGTCAATACATGTACATATCTCTTACTTATATATAAATCTCACATCCATGACATGCAATCCAATATCAAAATCAAGTAATGCATCTATCTACACCAAAAACTCGTGTCAAGGTTCTGGGGCACCACTACTACTAGCCCTATCCACATTTTTACCTACACCTACACCTATCCCAATACCTATACCTATCCTAGGTAGAGGCCCTATCAAATGACCTATTTCCATAGCCCATTGACTTGGGACCACAATTACTACTCCACCAACTAAGCCAATCTGATACTCTCCCTACCTTGTCTTATTAAGACACTGTGCTAACATAATGCCCTCATTGTAATGCAACTATTATATGGTTGATAGATATCTAACCTGTGTAATAAAACTTGGGGGTACCACCATTAATCTACCAACCCATCATAGAGAGTCTCTCTCTTGTGTCACTAAATCAAGTGAGACCCTCACCTAGTCTTACTCCCCTATCACTATGGTAACCTACCCATATAAAATAGCCACTAAGCCTATAAAGAGTTAACCTATGCCTCGGCCTAATTTCTCTACACTATCACTCATCCCAACTAGCCCTAAAGAGTGGCATTTTACCCCTATAACACAATAATCTAGACTTGTACTATAGTTAGTGCCATCACTACATATGGATCACTCTGTGCTAGCCTTTATCCTGGATCAACATCCATCAGTTCTTGGTCCCCATCTTCCCAACCAAAATTGACCACTACATACTTATCCTAAAACCATGCAAGATATTTGACCATAATACCTACATCATCTCCATATCTGAATGGTAGCTCCTCATGATCTAACTCCTCCTCTTGTGGCTATAGATCTGGTAATAAAAACTTTGCATCCTCCCTTTTGTACCATGAGAAATTAAGAGGGATCCCCTAAACAAGTCCAAACTATCTCCACACCCTCTCAAACGGGATACGCTCAGTCTCACCATCTCACCTCTCAAACACCCATCTCCAACTCTATAAGGCTAGTGTGTGGTATTAATATCCAACCCATATAGGCCAAGTTTTGTATGACCTTCAAACTATGTCTTCAAGTGCTAATCCATCTAAGGCACCTCAAACCCAATCAATATCCCTCAATCCACCACCATCCCCTATCATCACCCCATCCCTCTTGCATAAATAAAATCCAACTATATAGCCCATTAGTAGGTAATCTTTATCAGTAGGTCTAATGGTCTTAATACCCCTATGTGCACAAATGCCCAACAGTGAAGCATGTACCTCACACTAATGCCATAACACCTGTGTGATCTAAAGCCCCAAAGCTCTCTATAAATATAAACCAATAACACCTATCCCCATCTAAAAATAGTCCCCCCAAGCATCAGCTCCAGATATCCCCCAATAAAACACATAAAAACTTCTCCCCAACTGAATCTAGTAATGCATAACATGTCATTGCTAAATATAGCATAGTCAATAAGTGTCTCTCTCCATGGGCCCTTTGGTATAGTGGCCTAATATGAAACCCTCCTGAATGGAATTATGCATTTCATCTATCATCCCCATATACAACCTCCATGAACTCATCATTCTCCTCACTCTCTATGTGGTATATGGGGTCTCCATGGATAGGCAAGCATGTGATCTAATGCACATACTCTAAAAGGATGATCATCTCCATTGTCGACAACTAGAATGTGTTAGTTATTGGGTCCCATCTCTTGATAAAGGCAACTGTCATTATAACATCCCTAGGAAGTTGTTAGTAATGATGCATCCCTTTAAAGCCAACCACCTCCATCTGTCACTAGTCCTCAGTAGACATAACATACCTCACCTCTCCAAAGATCTCAAGTACTTGATCCCATAGCTAGATTTGACCTCGAGCCTGCAAAAAAAACATATAAAGAATTAGTTGATGACCTATCCTTATATACATGATAAATATTAAACACTTGCATCTCTACTAACACTATTTCATCTATCCTTTATTTCCTATGCCTATCTCTCACAACTACAAAAAAAATTCAATCCTTCATAGAATTTGCAAACCTATCCTCCTACTTAGTTAAAATAACCTTTATCCTACCCTACATCTTGTTGGGTGAATATTTTGTCACCAGCTAACTGACATCAAAATAGGTATATCAACCTCAGCATAAGGAGATTTAATTGAAAAAATGTGTAGGTTTACCACAACATAATGAGATAAATCTCTCCTCTCATCAAGGGGAGGTTCCCTAAGAACTACTATATACTAATATAAGCTAAAAATATACTTACGGGTGAAATCATACCATCCATCTCTCTTTTTTTAGAGATGATGTTCACAAAGTCAAGGAGAATTCCTGGGTAATGGCTGAAGGCATTTCTCTTATTTCAAAAATGATGTTTAGAAGACCAGAGGAAGACTTCCTGGGTAGTAACTATAACCACAAGAAACCCATGAAAGCATAAAGTCTTTCGTTGCTTCTCTCACTGATTTAGGATGAAGTAACATAGTAGAATGAAGTGTAGCACAAAGTCTGCACCTCAACTACAATAGGATAAAAGGTTATGAAGGATAATGGGAGCTCAAAGTCTCTCTAATATCCTTTACACTAAAACACAAAACACATAGACTAAAGACAATTATGGCAGCACAAAGTCTCCCATAGTCATCTTCAAGACACCTTCCAGGTTATTTCCACTTGTTCTACTTGTTTGATTAAATGTACAAGACTATATTTAGGAAAAATACATAAGAACAATTTCTTAGATAACACAAGCTATTTCAACACAAATTCTAAAAGGTCACTTGCTCTCTCATTCAATTGATAAAATATGTTTAATAGTCTGAGCTCAAAGTCTCAGGAATGCCTTTCAATTTGGGTCAAGTTTCACTTTTAATAACAAAGAGATCTCCTATATAAACTGATAGATTACAATATATGGAAACCAAAGAAAGACTTTGGTGCTTGATTCCATGAAATGACCCATGCTATATTCAATGCATTAGAGATTCTGTGAAGGGGCCATGCTCGAGTAGATTACTAGCCTAGAATTTGGCATTCTAATCATCTCAAATGTCTCTTCCAAATCATGGGTTGCTTGGTACTCTTTATGATGCTTACATAGTTATCCATTCACCTTTAATTTGATGAAGAAAAATAGGCCATGCCTTTGAATGCTTGTGCTCTCTGATGTCCACTTGGTGGACTATTCCACCTACTGGAATAACTCTTCTATAGATATTTTTGGATTCTATGTAATTTTCCCTTTTTTTCCTACTATATTTTGTCTCTCCCTAGTGATCTGAGCTCTTAGGCTATCCTCTCATTTTCTATTGGCTCTTTCAGCTCCTTCCTTGGCTAGTCATTGAGTTTGTTCCTAGGTCTATGCCATTTTAAAATCAATGATTATTCCATTGTCCTAAATTTGACGTCCATGGGGACATCACTGGTCATTGGTTGCTTAAACCATTTTTGAACCTTGAACCTTTGAACCTCTCAGAGTGCACTAGTTTAATAGTTCAGTGGTTCGGTGGTTTAGTAGTTTAATATTTCTTGCAAAGAGCCACATTCACTTAGTCTTCTTTAGGAGTTCAATGTATCATTGAACCAACTTTTTAAACCATTCGATTGAATCTTCCATTATAATCATTCATTCAAACTTTGAACTTTGAACTCTTGGAACTCTCTGAATCCTTTGAACTTTGAACCTTTGAACCTTTGAACCACTTTGAACCTTTGAAACAAGGTTCAATGGTTCATTGGTTTGGTGATTTGTTCCATCTCTTTGAATTCTTTCCAACCCTTTGAACCCATTAAATCGATTGAACTCATTGAAGCAGAGTTCAATGGTTCATTGGTTCAATGATTTATTCTAATTTTTTGACCTCAGCCGATGAACCTTTTGATTGAACCTCGATGTTGAACTATCCTTGTAATTTTTTAGGAAATGCCTTAAGTGTTTTGAAAATTTTCTTTGTGAAACCTTGCCTGTTGAACCTGTGATTTCCTTAGCTGAAAAAGGCTTATGCGACTAAAAAACTCGACTATTTAGAACATTTTTTGAGAAAGGAAGAGATAATTTTGGCCTATAGGACCAGAATGATTGACATGTTGTCCACAAAAACAAGTGACAAATTTTGGGAACAACAGCTATCTCCAGGTGGGGAAATTCCATCGATTGTAAAAATGATCGAAGGGAATAGAATACAAACTCTAAGTGCCTTCATCTATGTCATTGGGTTATGGAGTCATGCCATCCAAAAAGAGAAAGATGCAAAAAATGAAATGAACAACACGAAATAAAAATAAAGATTATACATATATATAAATAATCTTATCTGATACTTCAAGGATTGAAGTGCTTCAAATGCTACCCACTGTGAGGTAGTGAAAATGGCATGCCATCTTGATACTTCGATAAGAAACCATTTTCTTCCTAGAATCAATGATTGGAAAATGGACATTTCCACTAGGAATCAAATTTTTTGTGCATTCCTTTTGGTTCTCTCCTCTTGTTCCACAACAAGACTTGATCTCTAATCCAAAAACCATGAATCCTTGCTCTCTTGCCAGAGAGTTCCTTTACCTAACTTTGACACACAACAGTATGGTCCACTACCATAGTTCATTATTCTTTTGGTCTAGTGAAGCACATGATTTGATTATCAGTATCAAACACCTGCTAATGGTTGGCATTATTAGGTACACTTGGTCAAAAGACTAGTTTTATAGTGTACTAGTTCCCTTTGAAATCTTGGTGAGGAACCATGAGGGTCACAAAAATAGCCAATGAATCTGCTCAATTATTGAATTCTCTAGGCATAGTAGAAATACTAAAAGCCTCAAAACTTTTAATATAGTCTCATACAAGATTGTGGTAATATCATAATCTTTCATTCTTGGTTTGATATAAGTTCTTCACCTGACAGACCACCAGTTCTGCATCTCCTTTGGCATGAAGGAGTTTAACACCTATATCTTGAGCTACCTTAAACCCGAGTAACAAATATTCATACTCAGTGATGTTGTTGGTGTTGTTAAACTATAACTTGTATGAATAGGGGAAAATATCTCCTTAAGGAGATATCAAAACAATTCTAGCTCCAGAACTGGTAGAAGAACAACTACCATCAAACTCTAGGATCCAAACATCATCAAAAATTTATCTTTTCTCAATTTTTTCTTCATTTGGGAGGGGAGATCCTTTTGCACTTGAAATTTTCTTTGCTAATTCTTCTAGTTTCCTATCTAAACTCTTTGGATTTTCACCAATAGGACTTTCATTTGATGACACAGGAACATCCTCTGTGGACAGAAAGTAATTACCCATTTCTAAAGATTCAAATAGAATTTGAGCTTCAAGGGCTGATGTTTGGGTGAAAATGTACTTTGAATCCTTCTCAAGAAGTAGCCTTTGCATGACGCCCTTCATAGGTATCCTAGCCTCATACAAGTTCATGCTCAAATTATCACCAATGTCCTTACAAAAATTTCATCCTAGCAGAATGCCATAAGAAGCTGGAATGTCAACCACTAGGACTGTCATTTTAATCTTTTTTTGGGGAAGGACACAAATTCAAATTGGGCATCTTTGATTTGACCCAATAGTGGCACTTGTTTATTTTCCATAGACAAACATTTCCCAAAAGTTTTAGTTAGAGTGAAGCCAAGAGATTCTACTACCTTGGCAAGCATGACATTGTCTGAAGCTCCTGAGTCAATTATGTAGTTGCTCAGCTTGTGTCCATTTATCAATAGAGAAACATAGAAAGGTTCTATTTTCCCAAGAGCAATAGGAGGAGAAATGACAAGTTTATTTAGGGTGGATATGTTCTTTGGGGGATTATGAGTCACCCTTAGAACATCTTGTCCTGTAGGGATAATTTTGTTCTTTACACACTTAACCAACCTATCCAACTGCTTAGGGTTGGCTTGTAAATATTCAAACTCAATCATCTAGATTTTGGTCTTCCTAATATTTTCAATTATGTAAAGTGAATAGAAATAACTAGGAATAGAGGAAGGAAGTCCATCATTCTAGGTTTTCTGGGATGTGGTACTTGTCTGAGAATTTGAAGTAGAAGGAATATGAATATTTGAGGTACTTACTTTTTTACTGATCACTGGTCCTTTAATTGGAAAGGTAGAGAAGTCCCTCATTTAGCAATTGACATTACTGGTTGAGATTCTTCCCCTATTTTTCCTTTATTAGCTTGTTGAGTTGACTAGTTCTTGGACCTGGTAAATACAACGTATGATCCATCAAACATTTCTCCCTTACTTCTAGCTTCATCTTGATAATTCAAGAAATTGATGTTGGAGTCGCCAGCTAATTATTATTCTCCTTATGTGAAGAGATTATCATCATCTTCTTGATCAAACTCAGGTTAGAAAGAGGAATCATGTTCAACTTCATGATAACCAACTACTGAGTTAGTTGGTGCTACTTTAATGGTAAGCTTCAGCTATGGGGGAGGAAGATGATTTGGTTGCCCTTGATTCCTGGTAGCACTACCTTGATATGACTAGTTAGGAAACATCCTCCTTATTATATCCCAATAAAAAGGAGTAGACATCCATTTTTCCATTTGATTTTTTAGAGCTAGCAATTCATTTGCTAGCTCTTGTAACATAGGATCAGTGGTGCCTGTAGAAAAAAATTTAGAAGATGAAGAAGATTTATTTCTATTAGGATCTCTTCTTATCTTTCCTGCCAAGATAAGATCATCTTCAACCTTAGTAGCCAAATCCTAAGCTAAAGCAAGGTCTATGTGGCCATCCCACCTCAATAAGAAACTCACTTCAAGAAGCTAAGAATTTATGAAGAAGCATTTGAGATTTTTAGGTGTTGGTTGAGAAATTGTAAGAATCTTATTCCTCAGCTTGTCAAATTTAGCAATGAAGTCTCACATAGGTTCATGAGGCTCCTTCTTCATTTGTGTAAGCTAAGCTAACAAGGCATGTGCATCTTTTGCATGTTTGAATCTAGCTTCAAACTTGGCTTTGAGAGTGTTCTGGTCAGTTAGAGTCTATGCTTGTAGATGATAGAACCAATCTACAGTAGCACCTTGTAACGTTTCTACAAATAGTCTTATTGTTATGTCTTCATATTCTACACTTATCATGCCACAAGTTATGCAAATGGCTAAAATATGTTCATCAAGATGAACTCTCCCATCACCATAGAATTTGGGAAAATTCTTCCTTGAAATATGAGGTAGTTCATGTAAGAGTGGAGTTAGATTCAAGGGACCAAAGGTGTTACCCCAGGGGCCTTGGGCTGCCATGATATGACAATGGAAAGGAGGGATAACAAATATTGGTGGGGTATGTATAGACAAGGCTCTGATAGTAGGGGAAAGAGAAGCTTTGCCTAGTATTAGAAACCTGAAGTTGGTAGGAGGAAAACTCCTAGTTCATTAAAGGTGAGTTTGTGGAGGGGAAAGATCAAAATTATTTTGTTATACAAACTCAAATATAGAGTCAACAATAACTTGAGCTCTCTGGCTTCATGTATATCATGGATCTACTGGAGTGTAAAATGGAAATGGAAAAGAAATGAAACTACTTTAATTTGAATTTTGAGGCTTCAAATTATGCGTTCTTCCCTAGTAGAGTCACCAAAAACTGTTAGGTGAATACTTTATCACCAGCCAACTAAAAACAAAATAGGTATATCAACTTTAGCATAAGGAGATTTAATCAATAAAATGTGTAGGTTTACCACAACATAATGAGATAAATCTCTCCTCTCATCAAGGGGAGGTTCCCTAAAAACTACTATATACTAATATAAACTAAAAATACACTCAGGGGTGAAATCATACCATCCATCTCTCTTTTTTTAGAGATGATACTCACAAAGTCAAGGAGAATTATTAGGTAATGGATGAAGGTATTTCTCTTATTTCAGAAATGATATTCAAAAGACTAGAGAAAGACTTCCTGGGTAGTAACTATAACCACAAGAAACCTACGAAAGCATAAAGTCTTTCATTGCTTCTCTCACTGATTTAGGACGAAGTAACACAGTAGAATGAAGTGTAGCACAAAGTCTCCACCTCAACTACAACAAGATAAAAGGTTACGAAGGATAATGGGAGCTCAAATTCTCTCCAATATCTTTTACACTAAAACACAAAACACAAAACACAAAGACTAAAGACAATTATGGCAACACAAAGTCTCCCACAGTCATCTTTAGGACACCTTCTAGGTTATTTTTGCTTGTTCTACTTATTTGATTAAATGGACAAGATTGTATTTAGGAAAAAGATAGAAGAAAAATTTCTAGATAACACAAGCTATTTCAACACAAAGTATGAAAGGTCACTTGCTCTCTCATTCACTTGATAAAATATGATTAATAGTCTAAGCTCAAAGTCCCAAGAATGCCTTTCAATTTCGGTAGAGTTTTTCTTTTAATAACAGAGAGATCTCCTATACAAACTGAGAGATTACAATATATAGAAACTAAAGAAAGATTTTGATGCTTGATTCCATGAAATGGCCCATGTTTTATTCAATGCATTGGATATTCTGTGAAAGGGCCATGCTAGAGCAGATTACCAGCATGGACTTTGGCATTCTAATCGTCTCAAATGTCTCCTCCAAAGCATGGGCTGCCTAGTCCTCTTTATGATGCTTATATGGCTATCCATTCACCTTTACTTTGATGAAGAAAAATAGGCCATGCCTTTGAATGCTTGTGCTCTCTGATGTCCACATGGTGGACTATTCCACCTACTGAAATAACTCTTCTGTAGATATTTCTAGATTCTATGTAATTTTCCATTTTTTCCCTTCTATATTTTGTCTCTTCATGGTGATCTGAGCTCTTGAGCTATCTTCTCATTTTCTGCTAGCTCCTTCAGCTCCTTCTTTGGCTGGTCACTAAGTTTGTTCCTAGGTCTATACCATTTGAAAATCAATGATTATTCTATTGTCCTAAATTTGACATCCATGGGGATGTTAATGGTCACTGGTTGCTTGAACCATTTTGAACCTTGAACTTTTGAACCTATCAGAGTGCACTAGTTCAATGGTTCAACAGTTTAGCAGTTCAACAGTTCAATATTTCTTACAAAGAGTTGTGTTCATTTAGTCTTCTTTAGGAGTTCAATGTATCATTGAACCAACTTTTTGAACCATTCACTCGAATCTTCTATTTGAATCATTCATTTAAACTTTGAACTTTAAACTCTTGGAACTCTCTAAAACCTTTGAGCTTTAAACCTTTGAACCACTTTGAACCTTTGAAGTGAGGTTCAATGGTTCAACGGTTCAATGGTTCATTGGTTCAGTGATTCATTCCATCTCTTTGAATTCTTTTGAACCCTTTGAACCCGTTGAACTGATTGAACTCATTGAAGTGGAGTTCAATGGTTCATTCTAAATTTTTGACCTCAGCCAATGAACCTTTTGATTGAACCTCAGCATTGAACCATCCTTGTAATTTTTTAGGAAATGCCTTAAGTGTTTTGAAATTTTTGTGAAAACTTGCCTATTGAACCTATGATTTTCTTAGCTGAAAAAGGCTTGTGTGACTGAAAAACTTGACTGTTCAAAACATTTTTTGAGAAAGGAAGATATCATTTTGGCCTATAGGACCAGAATGATTGACATATTGTCCACAAAACAAGTGACAAATTTTGGGAACAACACATCCTATTCTAAACAATCATTTAAATAATTACCTACCTCTCATTGACTATCTGTACTACTCTTTCCAAAAACTTTATTCTTTTATCCCATCTATACACCCCATAAAATTTTCATACCTTAAACACTTGTTTATATCTATAACCATTCTAACTTACCCTCATCTGTAAAACCAAATATTTATCATCTTCACACTATTAACCTATTCCTCAAAACAATCTTTCACACATTATCTATATTACTCACAACATAACCTACTATCAACACAAAATATTAATAAACTAATCAACATTAATAAAAATTACACATAATTAACTAGTTCATCAATTTATTCCACATTAATAAATATAAAAAATAATTCATCAAATTAACCACAATATACTAATACACAAATTCATATATACAACTCTTATTCTTCAATCAGTTGTTATAAATAAATCAATCCCCCCACCTTTTCCCCCTTCTTTTACCACCCAAACCCTTTTTTCCTTGATCATCGATATATCTCCCCAACCATCGATGATCTCTTAGGGGAAAATTTACCCATAGGGTCAACCATCTTTGGTCAGGTCAACCATCAACGGTCATTATTAGTGATCGTTGGTGGTGAGCGTCAACCCCCCAACCTCCTCCACAAAACCCTAATCTCTCCTACAACAACCTACCCATCATTTTTTAACTCTCTATAAATCCTATAAACACCTTAAAACTCTACACTTATACCTTCATTCATCTATATTACTCATACACGCTCCACAACCCTTGAAGAATCAAACCTTAGGGCATGTCCTACACTCACAGTCTACCCTAACCTCCCATTAACACATATTTTGTCTATCTTCTCTTCAAAAATTATAACTCACATAAAATTTAAAACATAATCCTACCTAATTCCATGATGGATGGTGATGCTTCAATCTGTGCCTCACCCCTTGACCATGACCATCTTCAACATCCATCTTGACTCCACTCAATCAATCACACACACCACTCTCATCTTGACACTTCACCACAATTCCATGCGCTAGAAAGAGTTTTTCATACCAAATGCTCAAAAACAACAAAACACCAATCACTCAATTAGCAAAATGAAGACAAACTACTGAACATTTGCCTTTTTACCATGGTTTTAGGGTTTTCACCCAATTGTCAATAGTTGCCTATTCAGTGACGATTGACCCTAACCATCAATGGTTTCCCCTAACCATTGATGGTTAGGGTTTGGATCTATTTATCCCACTTTTCTCACCCCTTTTCTACCTAAACTAAACCTATTAATACTTCCAAATGAGGTAGCCTATTTCTTCGCACACCTTTACCTATTAGGAAGTACCTTCCCCCCACCAACTAAGAACTATATTCAACCTAAATTCCATGTTGGATCCACTATCTATGGGACTATGTAGGTAGCATCCTCTTACCTAGCACATCAAGAGTCAGCTCGATCATTCCTTACCCAACCACTCCACCCATTTAATTACATCCACCTAAACATTGGCACCTTTTTGTGAACCAACCTATTCACACACCTTACAATGACCTTGCTTTAGTCATAATGACCACCTTGAATGATTTTGCCATGATGAACAGTTGCATTATGCACCACCTTGTGTGTGACCCAACCCATTCATGTTTTTCTTAGGAGCACTTCCTACCCTAGATACCTTATCAAACACCAACCTTTTCTAGGCAAATCGATATGTGTGACCCGATCAACTATGATAAACACTAGGGACTAGTTACCTTATCATTTATCCTAGAACTTGAGCTCATAAACATTGGAAACTTTCATCTTTGTGTGATTTTGAATATCACATTTCATCACATGTTATGCACATATTTGTATGTCAAATGCCTACACCTTTTTTCACCCAACTCTTGACCTTTATTTTACCATTTATCAAACCATGACCTGATTTTGGTGTTACCTCATCAACTCCTAGTTTGAGGGGGAATACCCTCCTCCCATACTTGGGGCAACCAAACTTTGATCATCAACACTCTATTTTTGTTCTACAACTTATTTACCTAAAGCCACACAGAAAAGGGGAAAAATGTAGACACTCAAAAACATCCCCTCAACTAGTTTTTGATGTCACATCACCTTGGACCGGTTCTTAACCTTAGCTATTCACCTAGCTATCTCACTTTTAAAACACCCTTTATACTTGTTAAATCACCTAGGAACCCTTTGTCAAACATCTTATAAACATCATTTTTAGACCCATTTTTAACTCTTTTACACTTAGGAATTGATCATCGATAGTTAGTCTAACCATCAATAGTTAGCCTAACCATCGATGGTTAGGTTTCTAAACCTATAAAACAAAAACATCCAGCTATAATCTAGGAATTCATAGGCAAAATAGAAACTTTCCCATGCACACTTTATGGGTTTTATTCCCTTTAAATTGACATCTTTTTCCTCACCCAACTTAGCAACTTTATCTCTCCTTAGCAATTTTGTGCTATAAATGCAAGGCTCTTGGAGGAAATGAGGATCCCAAAAATTTGCATCCAGGCTCTCTTATTTTCTTTGTGCAGGTATCCAAGACCTTGAAACTCTATCCATGTGACTATTGAAAGATGGAGATACTGTTATGCTACCTAATTTCCTTCAGATTGTTATCATCATCCATTTGGAATTTTATAGGTATCTCTTATTTATTTTTATCAGTTTCCTTTATTGACTTCTCTATCTTGATCAAGCTACCTGCACTTCATCTCTTACCTCCAGAACCCCTTTCTAATATTATACCCATAAGCCATTTTCTCCCTAACTCCATATCCTCTAGACTTCCCATAGGTAACCATCACCAGTTGCTACAACCGTCACCAGCCATAACAACTATCACCAATTTCTTGACCATCACTAGTCAGACTCAACTATCGCTAGTCAATTTGACCACCACCAGTCACTATCAGGAAATAATAGATTATTATTTTCAAACATTTTCCACCCAACCAACCCCTTTTTCTATTTTTGACCTATTTGTAAAGCCTATTTAGATTTTTTGAACCAGATCTTGACCAATTTTATGCATGGTATTGACCCACCACATGACATTTAGTCACCTTATTGAATAGGTACTTTTATTTATTTATAGCATAATAATTTTCTTTCTTATCAATCTAAATACAAACATATTTTATTTTTGTTATCAAATCTTTTTATCATTAGGGGAGTGGATTCATAGCCATCCAAGGGAGCTTTTACATCTTGGATCTAGCATTACTAGGTAGTCCACCCTTCATACTCATCTAATAAATAAGTTATTTTAGTGTGGTCTTTGTTGATGCTTAAAATTACACTTGGTTATAATCAACAACAATGGGAAGTTTCAAGTTGTGGGATATTGCGGCTTGAAACAACCTCCAAATTTTAGAGAAGCTATTCTCTTCTTTTGTATCAAGTGTGGGGAAAAGGGATAGAAATTTAAATAGAAACACAAATGTAGGAAATGAAACCTAACTATGGCAATGCACCTGAGTGTAATTTTGATCCTAATATTGAGCACAGTGAGACTATATGTAGGATTCATTTGCATTTAAGAGCAAACAAGTGCATGATCAATGTAAAAGATTGAAATAATGGAAACAAAGGCTCACAACAAAGACTTCTTTTGCTTAGATATAGAAAATTTCAACAAAGGCATAGGGTTCAATCTTCTTATGAGAGTCTTCCAATCACATAAGAGGTGCAAAAACATGTACAGTTATGTAGAACTTCTGATTCAAGAAAATGAGACAAAAGCAAATGACATTCTTAATCACAACTCTAGAAAATCTATAGTATAGACTAATTTTGCAAATAACACAGATAATATCAACAAAGGCATAGAGTTCAATCTTCTTAATTCTTTTAGCCACATAAAAGGCATAGAAACATGCACAGTTACATCAACTTTACAACTCAAGAAAATGAGATAAAATCAAATGATATTACTTAGTCATAAACTCTAGCCAGTCTAAACTTGTTCTCCTCCCTTATCTTCCCCCCTTCCTCCTTTATAGCCTTAGATTTTACAGATAAAATAGTGTGGCCTTCAGTGCATTCAATGCCTTGGATGTACCTTAGTCTTATTAGGAAGGGCCATGCTAGAGTGGGGCAGCTGCCTTGTCTGTGGTATGTCAATTCATGACTAGTACCTCCTTCCATGCTTGAATTTCTTATTCCATCACCTACTTAGCCACTCAACTATCTATTCTACCTCCGCTTGGAGGGGACAAACATATAGCCCTTTTAATGTTTGCAGGCCCCAAAAATCTACCTGGTGAACTGCTCCATCTACCAAAAATAACTCCCACCAAGTTTCCTTCCATCTCACTTTGCAGCAACAGATACACGAAACACTCTATTCTATCAAAATAAAAGAGGACACTTAGTCAATTTCTTGAAATCTTCCCTATTACTTAGAAGGCATTGGAGAACAACACTTGGCACTTTCTTCTTGATTTATCGAAGACATGTGGCATTTTCTACTTTCCATATATCCTGTTCAGGAACGCTCTACCTTTAACACCTATCGCAATCCACTTCTTCGATATGTAGCAGTTTGAAAAAAATAAAACTCACCACATTCTTTTCTTGAGAAACCTTTTAAAAAGGGGATGGATGCACGTGGTAGTCTTTGCATGTTTTTGGGAAGATATGTGGTGTCTTCTGCTTCTTTTGGGAATGGAGTAGAAAGGGGCTCAAAAAGTGACACTTGGCAGCCTCTATTCCTCTTTGGCACTTAAAAAAATGAAACGATGCCTTTCTACCTTTCAAAAAGGTACTTGACCCCCTTTGATTTTTGGGACACTCCCTTAAACTACCCAATGAACCAAAATGGTTCAATGGTTCAATAATTCAACACTACACGCCATTTGCACATTAACTGAGGTATTGAACCATAAATGTTGAACCAAGGCATTGAATCTAGGTGTTGAATAGACTGTATCTTAGATACTGACATGTAACGGTTTTTGCTTTCCTCTGGAAAAGTAGTCCAGGGCCTTTCACAATTGCCAATTGGTGCTTTCTGCATGATCCTGCTACTTAACTTTTGAAACCCTTTCACTAAAAAATAGATGAAACACAGGTGCTGATATGAGACGTGGATGCTGACATGTGGTGTATTCTACTTAGTTTTTATTGGATATGTGGCACATTTTGCAGCCCTCTTGAAAGTTATGAAAAGTGTCTCATACGATGCCAGTTGGCTGGCTCTATGTTTCAGAAAGTGACACTTGGTCACTTTCACTCGAATACAACACTTAGGCAAAAATGAAATGAAAGAATAAAAAAAAGGGAAGAGAGCCTGTGCTCAGACTATGCCACTTGGCAGCCTCCACTACACTTTGATACATAGATGGAAAATAATTGAAAGAAATAAACCTGTGCTCTGCTCTAAAACTCTATCACCATGACCAAGGTATGCAGGAACCAAAACTATAGTGTGTGATTGAAAATTTTAATGCAACATAGAGTAAGAATTTACTCTATAGTTACTGGTGACCCCCAAGACTTTTGATCTTGATCAAAAATAAACACAACTCCCGCTTTGTCAAAATTTCAAAATTTTATAGCTTCAAAAGTGTTGTCTGGTAGATGGACCATTCATGGTCAGACAACCCTTGCTTGTTCTGCAATTCAACAAAAGCTAGATCAAGGTTGATGATATCCTTGTGTGAATTTTTTTGCAAAATCTGAATTGTAGCCTTCAGTTTGAATTCCAACTGGGAAATAGGAACCAGAATAGCTTCAACTTCTAAGACTAAGGAATCATCCCACAGGCTTTGGAAAACTATTTTATCCTTTTATTTGGCCAGTAGTAATGGGTTAATTTGATCAACCATCAGCACCATGTTGCCATCCAAAAATAGAGAACGAAGACCTAGTTTCACTAGATCTTCAAGGTGTTGCCTCATCTCATTGATGCCTCCTTCATGACTTTGAGAAACTCATTGCAACTATTGGCCGCATCATTACAACTAAGCACCTCATTGACTTGTTTCACAACAACCATTCTGTTAGTGATTCCTATAGCTGCCAATGTCTCATCCATTGCATTGTAGATCTTCTATAATACGGTCTAGGAGTTTATGACTCTATTAGAGACTATAGCCAGAGTGTTCTTCACTAAATATTCCACCTTCTCACACAATTGCTCTATGTTGAGCAGGAAGGTGAGAGATGGCCTGAGCTAAATAATCTCTGAGGAGATTCTTTTCCACATTAATTCGTAGATCTCTTTTACTAGTTTTATCACTCTGACACCTTTTGGACTATTAGCCAGCTCTAGCATCAATTGCACCACTTTTTTCTTCTCCTGTTAGAACTAGGCTTGAAAAGCCATAGTATTGTTTTTTTCATCCAAAAACTTCTACTGTAATTGAGTAAATTGTAGCTGGTGTCCTTCAAATCTTCCCTGCAACATTGCTTTCTCTTGCCTAAGGGTCGTTACTGCATCCTTTACATGTGTTAGATCTACTTTTAATGAATCATTCTAGTTTTTGGACTGCTTGGTGAATCTAAAGGGAAATAGTATCTTGTAACTATTTATTTAGACTTGTTATTTCATTATCTTTCTTATTGATTTCTTCAACCAAACTGCTATAGTTTGCCTTTTCTTTGGCCAAATTGACCTCTATCTTCTGTAGTCTTCTTAATGTTTTCAAATAATCTTTCATGACTATAGAAGTGGATTCTATCAATAGCTCAACTCTGTCTTGGGGCCTAAACAGGGACATATCAATGGCCACTGCATTCATTTTATAATCCTTCAACTGCATTTGCTTGCTCGACTTGATGACATTGGGTGACAAATGGGTCACCATCAGTTGCTATTGAATAGGGTCAAATTGTGACCATAGGTGTGGGGTATCCAATGCTTTATTCTCTTTAGTTTTCTTTTTCTCCATCTGGGCTTATCTTGCCTTCTTAGCAGCATCGACCTGCATCTAGAAGGTGGAAGGAGATGCAATGTGTCCTCCAACAAAAGGATATCCCTGTGGCAGGTTATATTGAATAGCCAGTGGTTGGGTATGGGAGATCTAAAGGGGCATATTTTTGAGAATAGAGGGGGATAAATGGGGTAACATTAGGGCTTGAGGCATCAAGGATGGGGTGAAGTGTGAAATGGGGATGGCAGAGGTGATATGAGGTGTCATTTGGCTAGGTGGAGGCATCATGTCGATAGGAGAAGGAATAGACTGAGAGGGAGGAGGAGTAATACTTACTTGAGGGGGGATTATAGTTCTCTATAATTTGTGTCATGAAGGTTCTTCTTCCTCCTCTAAATCAAAATGGAACTACACCCTCTTTCTCTTCATGGGTGTCTCTAACTCTAGCTACATCTGCTTCCCTTCCACATCTACTATTGCCAGTGGTGCTTGTGGAAAACCAGGGATTTCAATCACTTTAGATGATAGAGAAGATTTTGGTGGTGAAGACACCATACTCTTTTGTTGTTCCATGATGCTAAGAGGTTAGGGCCAAATTGATGTAGTGACTATAGCTGTAGCTTGCTCTGAGGCATGTGGTTGTTGGCTTGGTCCTGCTCTAGCTTCCTACCCTATACCTAGTGTCAACAATTTTTTTGTTTCTAGGCTAGATGTAGGGGAGGGATGGCACTCATCCCAAAGTTCCTCCCATCTTTCATCTGAATCCACACTTCCAAAAGTATGGGTGGTTTGAGAAATTTCTTGCCTATAATTCTAATAGGCTTCAATCTTTTCTGCATCCCAATCTTTGTTCTTCAATGTCCTTCTCAAACAAAAGTCATCCTAACTTTGGGATCATAATCCCTCTACTTATCATAGAAGGTTTCCCATGGCCTATTCTATGGTAGGGGCAAATCTATCAATTCAACATAAAGACCAGGAGTATCTTCTATAGGGTTTTTTCTGGTCTCCCAAAAAGGGTGGACTTCATGTGCAATCTTGTCCCCAATCCTATTGGTCCTTACCCAAGAAGCTATGAAACCACTTGGGTTGTAAACCCATTTATCCTCAACTAGTAGGAAACCTAGGAAGGCCAGATTTCTCAATAGCACAGTCTTAGCATCTTTGGTTTCTAGTCTCATGTTGTTAGCCATCCATGGGAGATTATACATTTTTCTCTTTTTCTTCCTAGAGCCATACTCATTGTTGACTACTGACACCTACTTGGTGACTTCCAAGAATGCTAACCTAAGAGTTAAAGTCTTCGGTAGCAACACTGGTTCCCCATAAAAACCATGAACCCTTATGATCATGTGGTGGGACCCAAAATAAAAGTCACACGGGATTGGACAACTGACTAAGAGGTTTGAAACACTTGGAAATAACCTATTCATGATAGGTTTAGGGCTAAGGCAAAAAAAGTGGGGGTAATGAATAGTTCCCAAAAATCATACAGGTCGTTAGTTCTTAATAAAACATGTGTTCATGCAGACACAAGAATGGTACTTTGGGGGTCAAAACCTAGGTCATACATGTTCAAATTCATATGTTGGGTGAAAAGGTTGAGGTTCTGATATAGTATGAGATGGAACAAATAAGAGGAATACCTGAACACCCCTTTTGATTTAAACTAGGTCAGTTGTTCCACTATTGAAAAGGTAATGTGCTCTAAGAAGTCAAGTTGATACTCCTACATCTTGTCGACTGTCTTCAACTTGAAAAGCATGGCCATTTATTCTGCATATACCGCCATGTCATCCTTCATGCCAAAGATGAGAGCCCTCATTGATAGCACGTCTTGGCTAGCTAGCGTGAATTGAGCTCTTAGTGAAAGGAGCATGGGTACCATAGTATCACCATCGGCCATTTGTAACTTAGACCTCAAAAACCTTGTTTGAGTGTTGATGTTCACCCACATTTTTTACATCCTAGCAATAATGGGGAATGTAGTGGTATTGTCATAATGCAGGGATAGCATGTCCCTGATAGCTAGTGGTGTGATCTGAACCATGAAGGGACCCTATTGAATGGTGCAAGATGGTGCATGGAGCAATTATGTGCATAATTCAATCAAGTAAGGGCATGGATGCACAGTTGGGATAATGAACTGAGCCAGTTGTGAGGTCCATATCCTCATTGCAAACATCTCGTATTGCCCTACTCTGGCCCTTTGAAGACACCTTTGGTGTGCCCCTTCTCTAAGATTCTTACTACTAGTTTTTTGCAAGATTGGGTCCATGATTCCATCTGTGTAATCCTTTACTTTTGATGGGTCACTGGCATGACCAACTCTCAAGATTTTGGTTCTCAGATAGGTTCTCGACGGTTACACAGGATCTGAAGCATATGATTTACTAGTATGTAACCTATCAAGAGATTCAGACATCCCAGCTCCTTGTTGTGAAGGCGATGCTCCTGCCATCTCTATATATTTTCTATAATACCTAGTATGAACCTTGTGTAAGATAGAGACACTCTTGCTGAAACAAATTTTACTAGGCACTAACAAATCGCAAGGAGCAAGATATTTTTGCAGGTGTAGGAATGTTTGAGAATTTGTAAACTTTAAATCTTAGTAAGAGATATTTATGGACCTATCAAGTCTCAAATAACATTAAATTTAGATGACCATTAGTAGATCCTACTCAATCTTTGGGGAATAACGATGTGGACATGCTATGAAAGTTGCGGTGCAAGGTACCTTAGAGATTTCAAAATATTTGGGAAGCATTCAATGTAGCAAAAATTTGAAGAATTTTAAAAACTTTTTAAGCTGCTAACTCTATGTTTAAAACACTTATTTACAAGGAAATCAAGAAAAAAACAATGGAAAACAAAAATAATGCGGGAATGGGAAACTACCTAACTACATTAATTAAGCATCTATATCTCCCTTTGGGATCAAAAGTAAAATTTCTAATGTCTTCTTCATGACAAGCCAACTTATGTTGCCATACAAGTGATTGAAATGGGTATACCTTTGGTGAAATGTCCTCTATGTAGGCCACACAGATTTGCCTGCATTTGAGTGAGTCTGAGTTAAACATGCTTTTGACATCCATAAGCTTTTCTTATTCTTGGAAGCCCATCAAATATCAGCTCCTGATGTTGGTGTGTCTTATCAAGAAATCAATGACGGTTTGCTCATCAACAAAAGCCTTTTGACCTATATCATTTATTAACTTAACTTATTCTACTTCAAACTCTAGCTCTATTGCATTATCCTCCTCTTTCATGACTTTAACCTCTTAAAAGGATGATCTTGAAAGAGTGCAATAATTTTGCACATGTAATTGAGGTTTAATGTTGTTCTGTTCATCTGTAACTGATTCATAGCTATCTTGCAAAATAGTATAACCTGACCTAATAATTTCAAACAAATCATTTAAAACATGATCTAGGAATTGTCCATGTTCTTCCTCATTATCTTGCAAGGTGAGAAGAAAGTCTGAGATTATTTCCTCTTCATCAAGAGTCAATATATATGTTACTATGATATGATAAGTATTTAGTGATACTAGGAGGATCAAAGGACTACCAGCATTCCAGCTTTCATAATTTCTTGGGGAAATAGGAGATCCCATATTTACTCTCTACACTGGTTGAAACTGATTGACTCTTCTTCTTGGACTAGTTACCAAAGGTGGTAAAAGAATACTTGGATTTGCAGCAGACTGTGATCTGGTGACTGGTCCATAGCTCTGACTCCTCGTAGCTCTCTGGTTCATATGGTCTTGAAAGAAACTTCAAGAATGGTCCCACCGAGTGTGTAAAAAACTATTGATGCTTAAAATTGCACTTGATTCTAATCAACAACAATGGGAAGTTTCAAGTTGTGGGATATTGTGGCTTGAAACAACCTCTAGATTTTAGAGAAGTCGGTCTCTTCTTTTGTATCAAGTGTGGGGAAAAAGGATAGAAAATTAAATAGAAATGCAAATGCAAGAAATGAAACCTAACTATGGCAATGCGCTTGAGTGTAATTTTGATCCTAATATTGAGCACAGTGAGACTATATGTAGGATTCATTTACATTTAAGAGCAAACAAGTGCATGATCAATGTAAAAGATTGAAATAATAAAGATAGAGGCTCACAATAGAGACTTCTTTTGCTTAGATACAAAAAATGTCAACAAAAGCATAGGGTTCAATATTTTTATGAGAATCTTCCAATCACATAAGAGGCACAAAAATATGTACAGTTATGTAGAACTTCCAATTCAAGAAAATGAGACAAAAGAAAATGACATTCCTAATCACAACTCTAAAAAATATACAGTATAGACTAATTTTGCAAATGATGCAAATAATATCAACAAAGGCATAGAGTTTAATCTTCTTAATTCTTTTAGCCACATAAAAGGCACAAAAACATGCACAGTTACATCAACTTTACAACTCAAGAAAATGAGACAAAAGCAAATGATATTACTTAGTCACAAACTCTAGCTAGTCTAAACTTGTTCTCCTCCCTTATCTTCCCCCTTCCTCCTTTATAGCCTCAGATTTTATAGATAAAATAGTGCAGCCTTCAGCACATTCAATGCCTTGGATGTATCCTGGTCTTATCAGGAAGGGCCATGCTAGAGAGGGGTGGTTGCCTTATCTGTGGTATGTCAATTCATGACTAGTACCTCCTTCCATGCCTGAATTTCTTGTTCCATCACCTGCTTAGCTGCTCAACTATTTATTCTACCTCCACTTTGAGGAGATAAATAGATGGCCCTTTTAATGTTTTTAGGCCCCAAAAATCTACCTAGTGAATTGCTCCATCTACCAAAAATAACTCATGTCGAGTTTCCTTCCATCTCACTTTGCGACAACAGATACACGAAACACTCTATTCTATCAAAATGGAAGAGGACACTTAGTTAATTTCTTGAAATTCTCCAAATTACTTAGAAGGCACTAGAGAATGACACTTGGCACATTTTACCTATTTTATTAAAGACACATGGCATTTTCCACTTTTCATATATCCTACTCAAGAACGCTCTACCTTCGACACCTGTCACAATCCTCTTCTTCGATACTTAGCAATTTTAACAAAATAAAACTCACCACGTTCCTTGCCTGAGAAACTTTTTAAAAAGGAGATGTATGCACGTGGCAGTCTCTGCATGTTTTTGGGAAGATATGTGGCTTCTTCTACTTCTTTCAAGAATGGAGTAGAAAGGGGCTCAAAAAGTGACACTTGGCGGCCTCTACTACTCTTTGGCACTTAAATAAAATGAAATGACACCTTTCTACCTTTTGAAAAGGTACTTGACCCCCTTTGATTTTTGGGACACTCCCTTAAACTGTCTGATGAACCAAAATGGTTCAATGGTTCAACAGTTCAACACTGTGCACCATTTGCATGTTAACCGAGGTATTAAACCATAAACGTTAAACCAAGGCATTGAATTCAGGCATTGAACCAACTATTTCTTAGATATCGACATGTGGTGGTTTCTGCTTTCCTCTAGAAAAGTAGTCCATGGCCTTCTGTGACCACCAATTGGCACTTTCTGCATGATCCTACTGCTTAGCTTATTGAAACCCTTTCACCGAAAAATAGATGAAACATAGGTGCCGATATTAGATGTGGATGCCAACATGTGATGCGTTCCATTTAGCTACTATTAGATACATGGCACATTCTATGGCCCTCCTAAAAGTTATGAAAAGTGTCTCAGATGATGCCAATTGGCTGACTTCATGTTTTGAAAAGTGACACTTGGCGACTTCTACTCGTACACAACACTAAGGCAAAAATAAAATGAAAGAATAAAAAAAAAAGGGAAGAGAGCCCATGCTTAGACTATGCCACTTGGCAGCCTCCACTGCACTTTGATACTTAGATGGAAAAGAATCGAAAGAAACAAACCCACGTTCTACTCCAAAACTCTGTCGCCATGACCAAGGTATGTGGGAACCAAAACTGCAGTGCACGACTAAAAATTTGAATGCAACGTAGAGTAAGAATTTACTCTACAGTATTATTGTAGGTAGTTATTCCTATCCAAAAATGAGGTCTCACTTCATTTGGTCATCAATGAGTGCAACATTTACTAGGTACACACCCCTCTATTGTTTCTCTCCCTTTTCCTAAAAAAATAGAGTAAGAAATAGTAGGAAACATGTATATTTGGATAAAATAAATCTAATGTGTGCATAAACCATGATATAGCTTAATAAAAATAGCTACCTGAGATATCTTACATCTCAACCATCTAAAATAGGACCAATACCAATAGTCGTTAGTCTAGTGCTATCAAAACATGATAAATAAGCTACAATTAATTATCTAAAGTAGGCCAAAAGGTTGGGTCATGACACAGATATATTATATTCTCTCTCATTTGGAATCTCACCTAATAAACATCCAAAATTCTCTCATAAGGATAATAATGCCCATCTAGAATATTCTTGGACTTTTTTAATGACTAATAATAGGAATTTTGCTTATTATTGTTCTTCTAGAATCTTATTTATTTGAGTTCATTATGATTCTTATAATATGGATCCACTCACTTTAATAGAACAAACATCGGCCTATCCATTATTTGGCCACACTTCTTGATGTGGTCAACCAAAAAAATTCTATTTATAAATAAATTTATGGTTCAATGGATGTATTGTATCTTGATTTGAGTGAGGGAAATCATGAAATATTTGGGCCTGCATATCTTCCAACAAATTAAATTATTTAATGTCAGCGATGTAATATAACCACCAAAATTGTACTTAAAACTATACAAGAAACACTAAATTATTGAACTACATGAAATAATTATTTATAATCCATAATGAAATAATGCATTACAAGTTCTATCATTATTAATCCATTATAAGAGATATCTCATTTCTTTTAGATATGATTAAATCCTAGCTAGTTTCATCTTTGTCAAGGCCCAGATGACAATTACTATTGTTAATTAACTTTCTAAATTATTCTAATCTCTCTTCTAATCATACTCTTTCTCTTAACCATTGTCAACTAGAATTTATAAATTAATACAATTATTATACAACACATTTTAGGTTTTAAGGAAATTTGGTGTTAGACATTGGCAATGAGGTGGGTTGTGGGTCAAATAAATAACTAGTAACTCATAATCAAATCAAAGTATAAAATTCATAATAATAGTAAAACATTGGCACATAAAAAACTTTTATTCATTCATTATTCAAAATATAATATGGGGATTAAATTAACACTCTTAATACTATTATAGGTCTCTTAGTCCATTTAATCTAGAACCCAAACACAATCTACTATATTGTAACTCATAAAACACCACTAGGAGAGTGTTCCAAGAAATATCTCATTGAACCCCTCTCTTCTTGGTGGTGAAAAACCCTTCACAATATCTTACACAACTTATATATGCCAAAATATGTTACAAGATGTTCTAGTGGTTATGATTTTAGATTTCCACTCAAACTCTAATTAAAATACTACATGATAACTCAAAATAAACTTATCAACTATTGCATATCTAATTGCATGATTCTTATTTTATGTTGTTTCTGAGATTTAGACATGATATGCTATTATAGGGCCAACATGTTTGTCAAAAGTGATCAATCCAAGTCTTCTTCCAAAGAAATATGTTTAATAATATTGTGTTGCTTGATTCATTTACCATTCTTTATTGATATTTGATTTATGTGGATGAAAATAATGAAACTTTTAGGTTATCAAAACAAATTTTACATCAGGCATAACTTGCACAATGAAACAAGTTTTAAAACACACTTTTGTGAAATATGTCATAATCGACAAAGTTATTGGGTTTTATTTTAAACAATGAATATATTTGATAAGGATGTTTAATAATATTTCTTTGCAACTCCCATTCCTTGGATGTGAAATATAAACATTTTTAATAATTTGGCTTACTATAACAATATGGCATAGATGGCGGTTTAGACTTTACAAGGTGAAGAAATATTCAGTTCAATATAAAACAAGATTATGAAATAGTCTTTAAAATATTGTTTATGTTTGTGAAGACTCCATAATATTATGAAGCTCATGAAGTTTTTGAATCTTTTGTATTCTTATGAATCTACCTCACTACTTATGAAGCTTTATAAAAAATTAAGAATGCAAAGTGTCTTTTGGCTTCCACAACACTTCTAGTTTTGTATAGGTCAAGAGTGAAATATAATTATTATAATGATTGGGAAGCTCTAATTATCCTTTACGAAGAGCTAATTCTTGCATGTGTTGATTGAATCTTATCCCAACAATTTTTAATCCTTCAAAATGATGTTAATGTAAACCCTTGAGTGAAAGATAATTTGAAGATACAAAGATGGTCCTGGATCAGACTCCTTTTTAAATTTGATTGTGAGCATGGTTCTCACAGTGAAATTATGCAACCATTGGTCTTGGATAATCCATTCAACCAAATTATTCTTCTCAAATAAAAGAATCTTCTTTGAGCACTTTTTTACATTTTCTTCATAACCTATAAATGGATTAAACAAATTGAAATAAAATTGGGTTTAGTGGAATTTTGTTACAACCACCACCAAGGGAGCAAGCATAAAAAGACCCACTATCCCAATTTCTCTTTCTGTATTAAGAAAAAAAATTATTTATATAATGGGATTGGAGGACTTTTGATACACACTTTACAATGAGCATGAGTTTGTAAAACCCCACCAAATTCACTTTACTACTCTATTCATGAAAATAATAAGAGAGACTTGAGCTTTAATAAAATTGTAGCTAAGGGATTTAACATAATAAAGGACCAATTTATCCTCTCATTTATAAATATAAAAATTAAAATTTCATACATTAATGGATTTTCCTACCCTTTTAATCTACTCTAGACTATAAAAATACCTCCACCTTCATTTTGATTCACCCAAATATTTTCTACTCCAACTCTCCTTGCATTTTTTATCCTCACTTCCATTTAACTACATCAGTTATTTGTATATTTTTGCATCTTCTTCCTCCTTTTTCTTGAAAGTATATGAGACAATGAAAAATAAGGTTTCTCAAGGTGTTGATGTTGAGAGATTATTTACTCTACTAAAGCATTTAAAATTTTACTTTCATGATTTCACTCTAGTGGTGGATGAATTTTTTTCTCCTCTTGATTATGGATTTACATTTATTAAAAGCAGATTTTGTATCAGTTAGAGTATAAGAGGTAAGGTAATGTGCTAATATCAATGTAAATGTATTATAATCTCTTTATTTCTCCTTAAAATCTAACAAATATGATGAACATGTTTTAACTTTTTAACTAGACATTAATCAGTTAAAATTTATATTAGTTGGTAAAATTTAAACTATAATTTTCAATAATAATTTTGTGTTAAATTATGAATTTTAACTAGACATTCATCTATTAAACTTTATTCCATGACAAAATAAGAAGTGTCATTTTGCTTGGTGTATGCTATACGGGGGATTACCTATTGGCGGAAAGCTTGGCCAATTAGGAGTTTCCCTTCCCACTTGACCTTTTTATGGCCATCTAGAGATAATCCCTCATTGTTTTTGGTACTTATCCAAAGCTCAAAGGGTTTAGACTCAGGTTCATGGCCACTTCAGACCTTTTTAACCCAAATTCTTTCATTGGTAGCATATTCTCTTTGGAGATAAACCTACATTGCCTTTTAAATATACCCAAGTCTAGCATACTTTTAGAGTGGAATTCTCTTTTGGCTATGGAAAGAAAGAAATAATGTTGTATTTAATAATGCTTCTTCAGATTGTAATGTTTCTAATTTGAGAAAGTCTTCCATCATTTCTAATGTTCTCTTACAGATTCAAGTTCAAGCCAACAAAGTTTTCGTAGAGCTTGGTCACCTTCAAGATCTTCTCTCCCATTAGGGAGATGCTCCTTATGCCATGGCTCAAGTTCTGCCATCTCTACCTTAGGAACACATACTAGAGGATATAATTTCCTTACTACCTCATGGTGGGCACCAACATAGTTTATCTCAATGTTGCTCTCATAAAGGCACCCCATATTAGCACATGACCCTTCTCAGTAGCAACAAGGGTGGAAACCTCTACCTCCTTCCCCTACTAGGTAGGATGTTTGGGATGTTCCTCCTCTTATTTTATTCTTAGATTCTTGGGTGGCACCACTTGGAGCTTGGTCAAATGTGTTAGATAAGTTCTCGAAGCTCTCTATGGCCATTTCACCCACTTAGACACATGAAGAAGAAGATGAAAATAAAACTACTCAAGTTACTGGCTGAGAGCCAATTTATATGGTAATGACTTGCCAAGCTTGGGTTAGGGCCCTAATGATATGGATCCTTTGCCTTTTGGCCTTGTTCTATCTACTTAATACTTTTTATGTTGATGTTATTACTTGTTCCTAGGTGGGGCCTAGTTGTTTTTGATGTTTCTATTTTTAGTTCCTAAGATTTTCCTAGTGTGACTTCATGGTGTGCTTCCATACCACTTGTTTTCTTTGTGAATTATTTGTATATTTATTTTGTAAAATTTATATATAGATATATTTCATAAAAAAAATGCATTTGATTTAATAAAATAAAATATTATAATTAAAAATTTCTTTTTAAGAGGTCAAAATAAAAGAAAATGGGATGTAAAGTGTAAATTCATCCCCCTAACATAAACATTGACACAATGTGGTGTCATTGAAGGAAGAGCTAATAAATTTGGAGAATTTTATCTCCCTAATTTTAGTGGTTATTTTTTGATGCAATTAACATCATAAGAAATTTTTGAACAAAATTACGTCATAAATTATTAAAAAAATAAAAAAATGACACAAAAAGTGTCACAAATTCATCAAAATATACTAGTGATTGCACATTCTTTTGAAAATTATTCTTCAAAGGGAAAAATAGTAGAATACATAATATTATAAACACATTGAGCATTACGATTCACATTTTGTTAAGCACAATCATAAAGTTTAAATTCAATTTCAAACCATGCAACTATTGTTAGAAAATTCATTTTGTCTAAGATGAGCTTGCTGAAATTTATAAAACATGCCATTATTGTTGGAAAATTCATTTTGTTCAAGATGAACTTATTGTACTACTGCCATTGTAAATGGAAAACTATTGTTGGCCACTCCAAGTCCACATAAAAATGAAAGTGTTAAGTTTTGGTCTCCACTATAGACTATAAAATTATCACATATGCTTGTGGTTATTCAAAAATATTTGTATACAAGATCCATTCAACATATTATTCATAAATTAGTAACTATGTAACTAACTAAATATACAACTAACTAGTAAATTTAGTGACTAAGTAATTGACTAACTGACTAAGTAGTTGACTAGTAAAATTGAAAACATTGAATTTACTATAATTTAAACACTATTATGAAATGAAAAGAACATAAAAAAACATTAATTATGTTTTCCCTTTCAATACATCTACTAATGATCAATATACATTGAAGTGGGTGGTATCGATAGCTTATATTTTAGTCAAATGACAATTCATGTGTGTAACATCATGCTATGGTTTGATGCCAATGGTGAAGGTTTATAAAACATTTTATTCTGATGGGTTGTATAATGAATGCATTCCATTCTTAGCCTTTTGATCATAATTTATAGATTGTAGAAAACTGTAAACATGATTTTGCACACTTGACTTTGAATTTATTATATATTTTGTTTTATTTTTCTACTTTCCTCTTGACAATGTCCTAAGAATTTTTTGGATCCATTCTAGTTAATCATTAGCACACATATGATATATAATAAACTTATAGTCCATCGAGATTCCCTATTTAACATTATAATGTATAATTACAACCAAGGAGACTAATTTTAATCAATGATCAATCTCTTTTTTCATCCAGTCAAATCTTTGTTGAATAATATGTTTCCATGTAGGGGAGGATAAAATTTCATTTATACCCTTAAAAATAACATTTTGGCACTTGTTTTCATTAGTTGAATTGACAATATTGACTTCTTGATATTTTAATTTAGCATAAGTATATATCTCCTCAAAAAATTATTTATTAATTCATTATTCTAAATGTTTTGGACCCCTAGAAATATTAAATACTATACTTTTGACACATGCTTGCATTAGTTTCCTCATATCCCATATATAATAACTCATGTAAAATAATGGACAATTTTTTAAAAAGAGATATATTATATTCTCTCTCATTTGGACTCTCACCCAATACACATCCATAAATCTCTCATAAGGATAATAATACCCATCTACAATATTTTTAGACTTTTCTAATGACTAAAAATATGATTTTTACCTCTTATAGTGCTTCTAGAATCCTATCTATTTCTATTAATTATGATTCTTGTAGTATGGATCCATCCACTTTAATAGAACAAACATCAACCAATCCCTTATTTGGCCACATTTCGTCACCTGGTCAACCAAAAAAATTCTATTTATAAATAAATTTGTGGCTCAATGGATGTATTGTAACCACCATCATCAGTCATGAATGTAACCACCTTCCAATTTGGTTAATGTTGAATTATTTATTTGTATATCTCTTGAAAGAATTTTAGGATATCACAAGTCATATTATATGTTGCAATCACCCATTCCACAAGTACATGAGACTCTTGCTCATAAAATATAGCTAGTGTATATAATTGATACTACATCTCATGAAAATAAAAAGAATATATTGTTAATGCAAAGTATAAATGAATTATGTATTCAATACAAGAGTAAATATGCAACTAAATGGTAAATACAATAGGAAATTTTAAACTAAACTTACACCATCATTGCAAAAAAATGAAAGAGTTGATAAGCTATAAAATATAAATGTGAGAGTAAAATGTAAACATAGATGGAGTTAAATATATAGTGTAACTTGAGGCAAACTATTTTATAGGGGTTATAAAATAACTAAATTTTGGGGGTAAAAGACATGGATCTTTTTCTTCTTATCTTTTGAAAATAAAAAGCTTATTTCCTTCCATATTTTGACCCAAAAAATGGGATTGCATTTTTTGCACTAAATTACAAACCACCACACTTCTAATAAAAACATACAATAAAAATAATAAAACATAGCTAATATAGAGATATCACATTGCTATAAGATAATTATTAAGAAAATATAGAAATTTATAGTCTTAAAAATAATATAATTAATGAAAAAATGTAACTAAATTACACATACAACTTATTTTTTGCCGTATCAATTTTAAAAAACATATGCAACTACAATGCAAATAAAAGAGGAAATTTTAAACTGAACATAAAATTGGCCCATACACGGTGTTTAAAGTTGAATCCATAGAAATAAAATTATTTAATGACTGTTTCACTACCATTTCTAACATCCATCCAGTCTAAATACCCATTATGAATCTAGTGTCACCATTATTTCCAAACATGGTATAAAAAAGTAATTGACCTTCTCCTTTTCATACCACATGTTCATGCTATTAAGATCATCATCACATTTTTAGACCTTCATAGTTATTAATTTAAGATATTTGTTTTAACATATTTTCCCATCATCATGTTATCTTTATCGCTTGTAAAGTGACAAAAAATATAGCTTGAGTAGTTCACATTACATATTGTATCCATAGGCACACCCAATTCTAATAGTGCCTTTATCCTTGAAATAAGTTGACTTGAGAGTATATATTTGTGAATGGACCTAAAATATTTGGAATTTTTTTTTATTCCATGATAATGAACATGTTTTAGATCATGATGTTGATAATTTGTGAAGGTTATGAATGCAACTTCATATTTAGATTTATGCACTTCTACAGTAAAGTAACATAATAAACCTCTTTTTTTATGACATCCCTAATCTTTTATGTGGCAAGAGTTACATTTATAATATATTTAATACCATAAATATAATAATAATATAAATATATACTATGTTTATTAAGTTTATATTTAAATTATGATGATAACAATATATGATATAACTTTTAAAAAGCCTTAATTGTTTCATTATATTTGACAATGAAAAGTATTTTACCCTTCCTTGTTGGTTGTGTTCTCTTATTTAATACAAATGAGTATGGATAATATTTATTTATTTATTTTCAATACATTAAGTCATCAAGTCCTCTGATGGGTATCACTACCACAAAACATATCATCCCATTATTACATTTGATCTTACTCCATTTTAAGTCCGTTTGTATGAAAAATCTTCTCAAGCATCTCTTAAACTACATTATTTATAATGTTTTTCAATTTCATTACCCACACCATACATTAAAATCCCTTTCCAAAATTTTATTAATGTATGTACAATGTCAAATAATTACACTAGGTACAAGAAGATATAATGCACTTTTAGTTTCTAACATTAAAAACATGCACAAAGGCATAAATTAGAAGGTGTGCACAACAAATACTTGTTAAATTCATAAAAATTGAATAATAATAAATTTAATTTAAAAAAAACTCATTATTACACTAAAATAACAATTAATATAAATTTACAAATAATTACTAAAATAATAAAAAAACTATAATTTGTAAATGGATTAAATGAAAATGTAGAAATATTTAATGGAACAAGTATAAAATTGGTATACATAACTCACATCATCCAATCATATTATTAAATAATCATGTTACATCAATGATGATTTATCATGTGTCAAAAAATTTGCATTGAAATTATTTTATCATAAATTGAAATTAAGTGGTGTGTTAACTCTAATTAAGATAAAATGAAAAGAAAGATAAAAAATGATATATAGTAACTTGAAACTATAAAAATAAAAATAAAGTAATGAAATGGAAAATTCATGCATGAAATAAATAAATTAACTATGAAAAACACAAGAAGACTTATTTGTTTTATGTCTATAGAATAAATTGTGTGACTAAAAGATAACTAAAACTGATGAAGCAAATTTGATTATGCATGTGAAAGAAAAACTCTAAATTTCACTAATTTTTTCAAGATAAACTATAAGGTGATAGGATTTTATATCACTACTATCCTCTACTATTTTATTCTATCTTCTATAATACATAAATAAAATTAGAGCATAATCACCTATGCTTGCTTGAAATATGCTTAAATTTGACCTTCGATTGTGTGTATATGATTTGTAAATGACTTATTCTAAGTATAAACCATAATAAGGATTGAAATAGATAAAAATATGCATAAATAAAATAAAAAAGTATAATGTAATGAGATAACCCCAATAACTCCCACAAAAATGATCACTGCTTATGTGTCCAATAACCTAAAGAGGGAAATCAAACTCATGTAGTTCTCCCACCTAGAGTGCTTAGTGTGATTTTTATCCTTTCACTACATGTATGCATCTAGATATGGGTTTAATAATTGATAATAATTTGGTAAAATGGGATATAAGAGACATTTTACTTGGCTAAGGTATATTTCAAATGGTTAAAATCATATTAATAAATAAAAGGGAATATTTTCTTAGTGTGTAATAGTGCAAGTGTTTCAATAGTGAATTCACCAAATGATTTCCAAGAAGTATAATAAGTGACTTAGATGTGCATTTATATAAATATAAAATGGTAAAACCTCATGCCACATGTTCTAAAAATATGGACCAACCTATAAGGAAGGGTTTAAACTTGAAAAATAGTAGTTATTGAGGTGAAAGACAAAATTAGCCTGAAATTAAAGTATAAATTATGGGTCTTGTCTCATATGGGTCGATTATGTCCTAGGAAAAGAGTGGAAATTGATTTGAAAAATCTAAATGTCCATACAAATTATTAGATACTTTTTTAGCATTTAATAATATTTATGTAGGTTTAGGATAATAACTTAGAAAGGGATAGTTCATACAAGTACTTCAGATAGAGTGAGTTGGTGAAATAGGGATAGATTAAATACTCAAGTTAAATAAATTAAAAATGGTCCAAAAACGACATTATTAAGTATTCATGACAAAATTTTAGTATCTATATTTCCTGCACATTTAGTCTAGAAATGAAATTACTAAAGTAAAAAGAAAGATAAACTTGAATGTGTATAACACACACTGTTTTTGAGATGAAACTTCACTTGTGCAGGGAACTTAAAATTAATAAACCTTAAAATAGATCATGAAGTAGTCATTTTGATCATTTGAAATTTAAAAAATATTCAACTTTGAAAATTAAAAAAAAAAATTGAAAAGAGAGCAAGGGAGGAATACACTTGTACTTGTGAAACCAATAGTTTTTAAAACTTTTCTTGAAGATGATGCTTCCTTGATGAATTAGAAAATTGGTATTTCAAATTAATAAATTAGATAAATTAGTTCCTTTGTTGAACCAATCATGAATTTAGAGAAATTAATCCCTAATTTTAATTGAACATGAATATAAAATAGAACCACTTAAGGGATACATAAATCTCAGTGTATGTTGTCAGTCTTTGTAACCCAAAGATGAAAATGGGTTGGAATCCATAATAGATTAATAAGATATAATATTATAGGGTATTTAATTTATGGGTTATACATTATACACTTTAACTGATTCAACCACTACATATGATATATAGATTCAATTTCCACTTTTTTCCTTAATCCCTGTATGCATGATCAAAAGAGAATGGAGAACATCCATGCTACTACCATGACCATGGATATAAAATAATAATAAATATATGGAATGAACTTATATCATTCCAACATGTGATAGATGTAAAATTTGTAACTATATGTAGATGTAAATTTTATAAATTCTATTTGAATGTTGTGCAAGAGTCTATCTCATGCACCCAAAATGTATGAATATGTATTTTTTATTTTAATGTGAATTCATATGCATGGCATATTTACACATAATATAAACCAATAAAATAATTTTGAACCATTATAATATACTTCAAGATGTAATATGTGCCCAAAATTTATTTTTGGTCATAGAGGCTTAATACATGTATTAAAAGCCTATTTAAATGCCCATTTTTGAGGTGAGAGAATGTGTCCTAAAAGTCACTCATCTCAAATTAAAAATTAATTGTATCATGCATATAAATATGAAAAATGATTGAATATCATAGAATATGTGAAAATTTATGTCATCATATTAAAATATATATCATTCCAAACATTTATGTAACATATGAGTCAAGGTCTAAAGTGTGAAATCTAGACAAATGTATCAATGTATCTCATAGTAGTAGTTGTAATAAAAGAAGTCTATGAAATAGTTAATGAATTATATAGATCATGATAATCATTAAAAGAAACATGATCAAAAAATGAACAAACACAAAATTATCAATGTGTAATAATAAGGCCAAGGACCACATAAAAGGGGCATATTAAAATGTCACATAAATAAATATTTCACATAAAATGCCAAGTACCACATGCAAATGACATTAATAATGTTGAAAACAAATTATATGTTCAAATATCACACGAGACATAAGGCTAAGAGCCACATTCAATGGACATGTTAAAATGTAGTACATATCAAAAAATGATTTAATGGATATGTTCAATTAATTTTGCACACAAGGGCCAAGGGCCATACACAATAGACAATCAACGTTAAATCTACTATTTACAAGTAATAACATCAATAGAGCATACAAATAAAAATATAATCTACACCATGCATATATAATGTGTTGATAACCTATAAAATAGAATAATCATGGACACAATGTAAGATATAAATATAATTAAGACATTTTTAAAGAGTATATAGATCAAAAGTATAATATTTATAGAATAGTCATATTTTTAACTACTATAACCTTTAGAAAATATGTATATAACATGGCATGGCCTATGGGTAGAGGCAAGTCCAACATCTTAGTCCATGTAAAATTTGTATATCCTACATAACACTCATAAATACTAGTGAAATGTATGTGTGATAGAAAAATATTAAGATATCTACCAATGAGATAAATAACATATTTCAATGATATAAAAAAGATGTCTAACTATGCTCAAGTATTGATTTTGGATTTTTAGAAAATTATCAATGTTTTGGTATTTTTAAATATTTGAATTTTGAAATAAGCATAAAATAATGTAGTAGATGAAACTTGGGGTTAAATAGTAGAAGAAAATGAAAGGGATATGAATAGTCTAACACGTGTGTCAAATTAAATTATGCAATGATTATGATAATATGGCCATGTACAAGTAGGATGCCCACACTTATATGTGAATAGGTATTCAGGGGAAATGATTGTACATCCTTGTGTCATTAAATATACACTTGTTAAAGAATGTAATCATATGTATGCAAAATATATCACATAAAGGAAAGATTTTACATGAATAATATTGTTGTATAAACTTATACTAAATGTAATACCCAAAAATTGGATGTATTAAGGTTATGATTTTTCTCCATTTTTTATTGACTATGTCAAAATGATATAGGAGATGATTGAATGGATTAATATAGTAATGAAAGTTTTAACCCTTTGTAGTCAATGATGAAATCTATTGATAGTTCCTTTAAAAAGAAGAGAAGTTCTCTCTCCCACTAATGTAAGATGGAACCCTGGGAGAGGTGAGTGCATCATTTATATCATTTTCATTGTAGTTCGAGAAGGTGGATAGAAATTGTGGATATGAATGAGGTTTAAACCACCCCTATTGATTTCTCCCATGTTTCCATGGAAAAGCATAGAGCCACAGTCTAAGGATCAATTTGAACTTTGGCTGCAATTTGTTAATAGGGATATGTGATTCACTCCTTTTCATGAGAAAATAGAAAAATATTTATACTCCATCTATGATCTCATCCACAGATTGGAGCAAAGAATTCACACCTATGAAGACCACATAAGATAGTTTATAATGGGACTTGCAAAAGGTAAAGTGTGGGGGAAATGATGAGTCCACACTATGACTCATTATAACCATAATATATCATCTTCATAGCTATTAATATGTCATTTAGGTTGATCATTGCATGTAGTATTAGGGATTAGAACTAGTCTAAGGTAGAAGATGAATACTTTTGTCTCTTTAAGCTTGTGTGAGTATGAGTTAGCATTCATTAGATAATGTTTTAACTATTTGCATGTTTATTCCTCTATTTTTGATATGTACATGTATTATATCATCTAAATAAGAGTCTTGATATGATCCCATGAAGAAAAGGAAGGGATTTAGTCAAAAACCTATGATTTTAGCAAAGCTCTAGACTTTGCCAAGCATTATACAAACCTTGGTAGATAGCTACAAACTTTCACAGGCAAGCTGTGGATTTTGATAATTGAGCTATGGATTTTGATAGCTGAGCTATAGAATTCTACAATATGATACAAACTCATCTAAATCATGTTTCCAAGGCATTCCAAATGTTCCTTCAGCCATTCCATGATGATCTAGACTCCTACAACTATCTTTTAGATACTTTCTATTTGTACATATCTATATATATACTTATATATATGTAGCTTTCCATTTATAGAAGCTAGTATATATAGGTTGTAAATTTAGACAAGATGATATGAATACATTGTATATGAGATTTGGTAACCAAATATGGTTAGAAGAAGAAATTATAAATACCAAAAGGATCTCCCCAACTTCATGTGGATATTTGTCATAATGTTCCTCCCTATTTTGGCCATATAAACCAATATTTATGAATATTCTCTTGTTTAGCTAGTTAAGTTATTACCTAGTATCTATGGATAGTTAGTTTCATTTGTATATAATAAAAGGTAGATCCATGCTTGATAAACAAGGATGTGAAACATTAAAAGAATTATCATTTTGAATATATAATACAAGAATATTTTGAGGCAAAGAATACTCTTTCATTTTTATGCCTTAGTCAAGATTTATTCATAAGGATTGAATTGCTTTGATCCTCGATCTAAGGGTGAACAAGGGCCCACTCCCCAAGGAGATAATACATGTGTACTTTTGATATTTGTATTTTTTTTCTTATTTATTTTTTATTTTAATTAATATAAATACTTTTTTTGATTGGATTGACAACCTGCAAGTCAAATAGACTATTAATGTGTGTGTTTTATGATTCAAATGAACATTTATCATTTCCTTAACTTTAGTAATATTAATTCTGAAACTTAGCTTAAGTGTGGATTTGATATTAAATTTTAGTGTGTTTAATTTTCAACAACATTGTGTGATTTATTTCAAGCATTTCATTCAGTTTGGTGTGTTTACCTTTTGAGCAAGTGTGTTTCTTTTAGTACTTAGTTAAAACTTTAGGAAGTATAAACTTAAGATATATCAACTCTAGAAATCCCTCAACCAACACTATTAGTTGAACTTAATAAACAACTTGTTAAAGATAGCCTTAGACACTGAGCTTGGTAAGTAATGACACCAATATAGATTGGTTAAATGAAGGGATGAAATTGACACCCATCATCCTAATCCTATCCATGGTCTTACACTATAACTCACAAAGGTAAACCCTAATGGGAATGATTAATTAATAAAATAATATTTCTCAAGGAGAAATATTAGAAATATTGTAATTAAAGAAGGAATGTGAAAAAATCATGACATAGGAATAAATGAGAAGTGTGATCTAAGAATTTGACTCAAGAGAGGATGGTTAGTATGGTGTTAGTTTCAAAATGAAAACAAAATGAAAGAAACACACTAACTAGCATAAAATATTTAGGTATAGACACTAGGGAGAGCTTAGTTAATAAACATGAATAAAACACACAACTAAAATGCAAAAGAAACCTTCTTTTACCTCCTTTGGATTCTCCAAAATGCTTGTTGTAGCGGCTTGCTCAGCTTGTGCTCATGAAATCCTTGGCAATGGAAGCTTGACTACCTCCATCTCTCCTTGGCACCTTTGGTTTGTGGCTTGGCTTGGAATCAATTTGGCACACTAGTTGCATGAAGCTTTGTAATCAATTATACATTATAAATTTGCATAATCATGTCTTAAAAGTGATGTTCATGGCCTCTCTATTTATATATTTTTGAGAATGTCTAGACTTAACTTGAAACATCCATCCTGAGATTGAGATGTGTGATCGAGGATTAATTTAATTTTTATAATTATCCTCATCATGACCTTGTAATAAGGGTCAATTAAGAGGCATGGAGGGAATCATGGAAGACATTGATGAGGCATGGAGGGCATGAATCCTAATATTTATGGCATTTATGGCCTAGGATGTCTTCCCAAGAAATGAAGTCACCTGATGATGCAAATATTCAATATTCATTTCTAAAAATAATTGTTCAACAAGTTTCCATTGAAGTCTTGATTAGGCTCTAATTTTTTTTAATTAGCTCTTAAACATGTTTAAGCACTTTATGCAATAAATTACTCAAATTGATTAGAATACCTTGTTATTGGTCCAAATTCAACTAGATTGGAATTAGAATTCAATGTCAGATGCATTGGATTCATTATCCCATTTAGGATGTTTTCGATATAAAATAACAAAGGCATGTGTCTCATGCAAGAGATTTGATAGGAAAGAGCAATCTAGAGCACCCAGGTGTAAAATTAGCATTTTAACTCGAAATGATCTGATCAAAGTTATCTGGCCCATAAATTGCATTACCCCATTTAATAATAATTTAGCCAAAATCAACACTTTAATATGTCAATTTCACATCATTTAATGTATTTTAGTGTTTTTAGGCAAAATTGTGCATTTCAATGGAAATTGGTCAAAAGCTTGATTAGAGGTTATCAGTGGCCAAATTTAGGTATCTATAGTTTATCCTAGTTTAAGAAGGAATTGTAAGCTATATGCACAGTAAAATATTATAAAAGAATGAAAAGGTCTTGTATACCTATAACTATAATGATGATAAACTAATTGTATGATTCCCCCTCGAGGGAATGGTTGGCACAAGTAGGTCGATAAACGGTCCCTCAATAAGAAGTGAAATGAGGGGACCAAAGAAAGAAAAGATGATGGGGTGAAAACATAATGATTGAAAAATTATTAAAAATAATTAAGAATACAAGTGGGATGGTGTACAATGGTTTACCTAAAGGTGGTTGTAAGCATTGTAACCTAATAGTGGACACAGGGTATGATAACACAATGATTTGCCCAAAGGCGGTTATAATCATTAAGAAGATGGAGCTACCCCTATTAGGATAGAAAAACAAGATAATAACATGCCCATGTATGGATATAAAAAGAAAAGTGGTGAAAACATAATGATTTTCCCAAAAGTGGCTATAATCATTGAGAAATGTAGGTCGGATGGTGTGTAATGATTCGTCCATAGGTGGTTATAATCATTGGACCCAATTATGGAAAACATAATAAAATTGGTCGAGGATGATGATAACTTAACATAGAGTGTAATGATGAATTAGAACAACCTACTAGTAGGGAGATGCTCATTTGAACTAATAAAGGTTGAAATTCTTTCATGGTTAATTACTCTATTTGGGATATGATTGGGAGTAAATCAGGATGTTGGTGTTGAAGAGATGCCACCATTGCTGAATATACTTCTTAAAGCTTAGATTTTTTATAACATGTGTCAGTAGGCATCATGGTATAACATCATGAGGACTTGGCTGAAATATGCATAAGGAATGACTCCCATAATCTAATACTCAATAGAAAATAATGCACCAATGATAGAAACTATGATGACAATGTAAACATATAAATACAGATTGATTCAAGTGTAAGTGTGGGAAAGGAATCACCCAATGAACACATATAAATTGAATCAAGACAATAATGCTGAAAGCAAAAAAATAGACACAAATAAACCAACAAAAAATGAAACACTCAATAAAAATCATATGAACATTGCCCCTAAAAAATATGTGACAAATTGACAAATGAACAAGATGGGGGAATATAATAAAAGGAAGGGGGTGGCTGAGCTATCTCCATATGCACTAGGAAAGTGGATGCTACCTACATAGTTTCATAGATGTAATTGTTGACGCTGGAAAGTGCACCCTGCGGCAGGAAAACAGATTCCTACCCTCTCCCCGCAACATGGAAACCCCTCTCTCGCCTGTGGGACGGCGAAGCAGGAGAGGAGAGTCTCTAGGTATGGGCTAGTTCCCTCTGATGTATCTTGTTTATTCCAAGTAGCATAAAAATATAGATATATAGATATACTGGGGGGATGAAAAAGGAAGGAAGTGCAAGAAATCAAACAGCCTACTCTAAAAGAGGTGATACACCAAAATAAAGGGTTGACCTTCCAGATCCACTCTTAGAATCAAGGGAAATGCAAGTATACTCTACACATCTAGCAGAAGAACCAGGCTGCTAAGGCTAATAGGGAGGCTATAATGGAAAATACATAATAGTGGTTTACCGAGGTGCTGTGGAATGCATACTTATAAGCAACTTACTCTGTCCTGTCTTTCTCAAGTATTGCTCTTCTCCTTTCAATTGCAGAACCGGCACCTTGTAGATAGCTGGTTTGTTGGCATTACCTGTGAAAGCATGGAAGATAATGACTAAACACAAATAATACTCATGACATACATAGCAAATCAATCCAATATGGAGGCAAAAACTATATTTTATTGATTCAGGTGGAGAATTTGTAGAGCTGTGCTCTTTACAAAATTGGGAAAGATTCTGATAAATGACCAAGTCTATGTATTTATATGGGAAGAGCCAAGAGGAGTCTCATTGGGAAGAGTGAAAAAACACTGTAGCTGATGTCATAAGTTTGCCAAGACCATGCTTATTGCCTCATTTTGTGTGATGGTCTTCTCCTCCGGCAGCTGGGCAGACATTTCCCTGTGTTCTGCAAGTGTTTTTTGCCGCCTGCTGTTATGGGCGGTGAATTTGCCGCCTGCTATTGTGGGCTTCAGGTGGGATTTCTGCCAACATCAGCTGATAAGCTGCCGACTGTGGTAGGTTTGCCGACATCAACTGATTTTATCTGCCGACCTCAGCAATTTTGTCGACGTCGACCGATTCTCTACCGACTGCTTCATGCAATGATTTTGCCACCATCTACATGTGTGTAGGCGGTGTCTTTTTACCTGCCAGTGTTGTGGGTGGAAATTTTGCCACCCTCTACATTTTGTTTTCCCTTCTTTTTTTGCCTTAGTGCTAAACACCCTAACTTTTTCTCTCCCCTTATGTGAACGTTTGAAGACTCTGCCTTTCGCTATCGTGAACGTCAACGAACGACGCTGATGAACCAATGCTCTGAAATGGAGCTGTCGAACCCTGAAGATGGACCTTGCACCCTAAAATGACTGGCCATGTAAAGTAGGTGTAGAAGGTGACCAAGATTTTGCTTGAGGGGAAAAATTGGGTCAACAAATTGGTGACTCACAGGGTAAGTGTGCCTGTTATGCTTAGAACCCAGTTGCCTTACATTCCATTGGGTGCAGAGTCAGATGGTGACTTTGAAGAGAGTTCTCCACAGCTTTTGAGATCCCAGAATCAAATACACAGAATTTACCCCCAAACAAAGGGAAACACACAAAGCTAAAAATAACTAACTGTGCAAACTGCACTTAGGGAAAATAGGAAAGAAAACAAGGGAAACTATGTACAATCGAACCAAAAAAAATTAGTGGCAATGCTTTAGATGTATCCCGTTGACTGGGATACGAAATTCTTCACCATCCAACCCGGAGAGCTGGAATGTGTTATGCTGCTTGCACTGAGTAATCATGTAAGGACCACTCTAGAGGGCATCAAATTTTACATGTTTTCCAGGCTTAGCTCTATCTTCGTCCCATTTTAGGAAAATGTCTCCTTCGGTGAAATTTTTTGACGAAGACTTCTTGTCAAAATGTCTTTTCACCTAATGTTGATGACTGATCATAGAGACCATGGCCTGATTACTTACCTCCTGGAGCTCCATTAGTTCACACAATCTGACCTCCATGTTGCTTCCTTCTTCTAGCTGCAACTGATGAGCGAGGTCTAATGCTGGCAATTCGAGTGAAATGGGAAGCCTTGCTTCCCTTCTATACACAAGCGTATATGGAGAATTTTTGATTGATCTCTTTAGAGTGATTTGGTCGGTCCATAGAGCTGTCTTCAGCTTGGCATGCCAAGTTTTTTGATTCTCTTCCATGGTCCTCTTTATAATCTTGATCAAATTTTTGTTAGTGGACTTAGCCAGCCCATTTCCCTGCGGGTAGTAATTTGATGAAGTGCTAAGGTATATACCATACCTTAGTGCCCATTCACTAGTTTTGGTTCCCAGAAAAGCCAAGGTGTTGTCTAAAATTATAGTGGTTGGGACCCCAAAATGTGTCACTAAGTCCTCATAAAAATCTAGGACTGCGCTTTCATTCGCTTCCTTCAAAGCAATGGCTTCCACCCACCTGGTGAAATAATCCGTAGCAGTCAGGACCCACTTATGTCCAGCGCTGGAGGGAGGATTGATCATTCCTATGAAATCCAAGCCCCACTGCATGAATGATTGTTCAACTTGAATGGGCTGTAGGGGCATGGCAGCCAATCACTACTTTTATCAAAGAGTGCACACTTCTGGCACTTCCTTACCCAGGCATAAGTATCATTGAAAAGAGTGGGCTAGAAATATCCAGCTCTCATTATTTTTGCTACTGTGGTCTTAGGGGCGAAATGGCCACCTGCTGGCCCATCATGAAACTTAGCCAATACCTTGTCATCTTGACTGGGATCAATGCATCTCAAGAGAACCCCAGAGAGATCCTTCCTAAATAATACTCCATTAATCAAAACATAAGGAAGGGACTGAAGTTTAAAATACCTTCTTCCGGCCCTATCGAGACCCTATGGACATTCGCCCGTAAGAAGGAAGCACCTCATGTTCGTCGTCTAATCTCTTATGACAGCTGGTTCTTCTGTAGTGGCTGCATCATGGATCAGTAAGTTGTCTTTAACTTTTTGCCTCAAATCTACTGTTAGCTGTTCACATAGGCCCCTTCCTCTCACCATCTTGGCAATTTTGATGTCTATGTCGTACTCCATTACCTTGGTGATCCATCCTACTCTTTTCTCATTTAAGTCTCGATTGGTCAAGAAATCTCTGATGCCAAGATGTGGAACCATGAGATGGATCATGTTGTTTGACAACATATATCTAAATTTCTTTAGGCTACACACCACTGCTAGGACTTGCTTCTCTACGTAGGTGTACCTGATTTCAAAGTCCTCTAACCCTTGGCTGAAGAAGGCAAGTGGTTGCTTGAGGTCATCACTGTTTGCTTGGGTAAGCATAGCAGATATTACTTCTCCATTGCTGAAGGTATAGAGATTGAGGTCTCTATTGAAGTTAGGGCTAATTAGAGTGGGAGCCTGGGTCAGAGCCTGTTTGATAGCTTCAAAGTTATCCTTTCTTGGTGTTGTCCACTTGAATTCTTCACCTTTCCTTAGTATAGAGGTTAGGGGTTTAACTATTTTAGCAAAGTTTGAAATGAACCTCTGAATGAAATTTATCCAGCCAAAGAAACTCTACAGGCCTTTCTTGTGGTTTGGTAGGGACATCTCCAAGATGGAGCGGACTCTCTCGGGGTCAATAGACAAACCTTCCTTGGACACAATGTGGCCAAGAAGTTTCCCCTCATGAACCACAAATACACACTTCTTTGGATTTAGGGAGATGCCAAATTCCCTGCACCTCTCAAAAATCTGCCTGAGGTGCTCCATATGTTGTCCTGTCTCCCTGGAGAAAACCATTATATCATCGAGGTACACCAGCACATTCTTATTTATCAAACCACTAAAAGCCATGTCCATGGCTCGCTGGAAGGTAGAACCACTATTGGATAGCCCGAAAGGCATCTTTTGGTAGGCGAATGTTCCCCATTTAGTGGTGAAGGCTGTTTTGTATTAGTCGCAGTCTCAAACCAGAATCTGATTATATCCTGAATAACCATCCAGGAGGGAGAAGCGTTCGGAACCAGTTACCTTTTGGAGGATCTGCTCCATGTTCAGAAGGGGATAATGATCTTTTAAAGAGACTTTATTAAGGTCTCTGAAGTCGATGCACAGCCTGATCTCCCCATTTTTCTTTCTAACTGGAACCAAATTGGCCAACCATGAATAATGTTTGATCAAAAATATAATGCCAGACTCAATCAACTTGACCAATTCTTTTTGCATAAGGCATTCGATCATCATATTAATAGGTCTCTATTTTTGTGTGACTAGTTTTGCACCTTATTCTAATTCAATGGTGTGCTGGGCGAGTCTTGGATCGAAGCCTTTCAAGTTGCTATAATTCCAGGCAAAAATATCGGCAAACTCTTGACACAGCAGAATGAAAGCCTGCCTTTCTTGAAACGTGTAGACCTTACCAAGTGCTAGCAACTTGTCCTTGAAGATTTCAACTTTTTCATAATTCTCCTCTCTGGTAGTGATGTATGCTTTGTCATCTCTTATTTGGTCTTCTCTGTTGAAAATACTTTCAAGTGTGACCAGACCCTTAGGGAGTTTATTATTCTTCAATTGGACAATCTGATTTCCATATTGCTGCTACAATTTTACTTGATTGTGAACCGCGAACTCAACTTTTTCCTATAGAAAGAGAGCTATCTGCTGGTGACTTTAGAAGACTTGCCAATTTGTAACATTGTCTGGAATTGAAGGCCAAACCACCACTTTTAAATGGTACGAACCACAACCCCTGCTTATCTCTTTTGAAACATCAAATTGGGCACCAACAGCTACCAGCCTTTCAGCCTGCTTATTCTATTCTCTGGGGATTGAGGTAATGTTAAGAGCAAGGAAATCCTCCATCAAGTCCTAGACTCTATGCTTGTAAGACTTCAGCAAGGAGTTCTTGGTTAGGTTCAGGCCTCTTATTTGGTTCACTATTAGTTCACTGTCCCCCAGGATTTGCAATTCCTTGATCCCTCTCTTTCTTGCCCACTCAAGTCCATGAATCAAAGACTCATGTTCTGCAATATTACATGTGCAAGAGAACTAGAAATGGAAAGCTAAAAAGTACCTTTATTTAGAAGGGGAGACTAACATTGCCCCACCACCAGTGCCCAGTTTGCTTCTAGAACCGTCAAAGTACAGCTGCCACAGGCCAAAGTCTTCTTTGTTCTCCTTCATTATATTGGGCATGACGGTGCTTTCTTCATGCAAGCAATAGATGCCAAGGTCTACCTTCTCAATAAACTTATAAGGATCATGCTCAAAGTTATCACTTTCCCACTCATCCAAGAGTAGATCTACGACTCCTTCAAGAGCAGAAGATGAAGATTTGTCCGTCTGAGAGTCTTCTGGATCAATGATAGTGTAACTGGCATTCGCTGCCTTGGGTGAATAGGGCTCTAGGTGGTCCTTGTAGAGTGGCTTGGATTTGATTTTCACTTTGGTCCCGTATTTGGTTCTAAAAATTAGATATGACCAATTCGCTGCTAGATAGCCACCTATCTTGGATGTAAAGTCCCTGGACAAACAAAGTGCAAAATATGGAGGAACGTCTGCTACCACTATATCTTGGGGGATTGAGAATGTCAGGCAGGCATGTAATGTTAAACTCTATCCTTTTAGGACTCTGACTGTCTTTGCAGGTGTCCCATCTAGTTGCAAGACTCCCTTGTTCATGGCTTCGTACTTTAACCCCATCTTATCAGCAATGCACTTGGGCATTACTGAAGTGTTGGCCCCGCTATCAATTATGCAATTATGTACTAAGAAATCCCCTATGATCAAAGATACATAAAAGGGGGGAGTCTTTTCTTCTTTCTTTACTTGACTTGAAGCAAAAAGCTACCCATTCATCATTAGGATGTTATTAGTGTCTGTTGGGATGGCCTGACAATCTAGCTCATGCAATTCTTTCTTCAAAATGTCCCTTTGTCCTGGGAGAGACAACGAATCCCATAGAGAAATGTTCACATGTAATTTCTTCATTTGATCAACTATATTAACTTGGGGACTGACTCCTTTTGTGCTTTCTTTTGGGCTGATCCCGACTGGAGCTGTAGACTGAGGAGCTAGAGGTGCAAACGGTTGTCTGAAAATTGGGGCCCTTTGAAATGGGTGCGATGGAGGATTCATTGTTGCCTGAGGGGAAGCTTGCATTTCTCCAACTGCTCTTCTTTTAAATCTCATGTTGGCTGCAATGCAATTAGCCTGATTGTTTGCATCACCTCCATGATTAATTACACAGAGCTCACCTTCTTCGTGATTTATCAGGGTAGAATCCAGCTGAGTTTGATTGTTACTCGTGCTGGGCTGAGCTGGAAACTCAAAAAACTGGGAAAAATCAGTAGCTTGATCTTCTAAATTATGGAAAAAATTTATCATATCATTCATGTGGATAGCTTGCTCTTGACCTTATCCCATGGTTGAACAACCTGGCTGCTCCTGTACTAGATTGTTCTGAGTAGGCACCATGGCTTTGGATGATGAAGAGGGGCCTGCGTTATAATTTTGATAAGGCCTGGTTGTAGTGAGCTACCCCTAACCTTGGTTATAGTTTTGGAAGGGGGTCTAGGGGCATGGCCGTAATTTTGATAACCCTGGTTTGGCTTGTTGCTTTGAGCGTGCTGCCTTTTAAGGGCAACAAGTTTGTTTGACATGCTCTGCAACAGCCCTTAACTTCATTTAATTCATTAGATGGAAAAGCAGCTAGCTTCTCAATGACAGGTAGGGGAGCAATTGTGGGAGTGACAGCTTGAATTAGGGGCAGCGGTTCTGGGAATAGTGGCATATGAGGCCTAGGGACGATTTTCCCAGCTTGAATCAAGCAATTTTTGGCCGCAATGGCAATGTCATATGCAGCCGGCAGTATATGTCCTCCCATAGATTGGATCATCATAGCAATGTCACTATTTAATGCTTTTAAATAGTACAAGAAAGTGTAGCTGGGGGTTGGCCTTACCAGGATGGGAATTCTATCCCAAGTCTTTTGAAACTGCGTATTGAAGTCCTACATGTACTCGTGTGGAGCTCTCTTTATAGTTGTCAGCTGCTCAGCAAGAGAGGGGCCGTCACTTTTTTCCCCAAAATGATCAGTTAAATGGGTGCCCAATTCATTCCAAGAATGTATGGAATTCACAGGCAAGGTGCCATACCAATTGAGAGCTTTCCTTTTCAGAGACAAGGCTAACAGGCTGATGGCAATGTTTTCTTCTGTTATGTTGTGAATATTGCAAAGGCTGGCAATATTCTTGATATGCTCAATAATTGTAATAGGTCCCACTCCATCAAAAGAGGGCACATTTTTAAAGCCATTCCTGGAATTGGGTCATAGCGTGGGAGGTTTAAGGGGCTCTCACCGCGAAAAGCTGCAAAAGGCAATGCCATGGCTGGAACAGGTTGTATTTGTGGTTGAGCTGGGTTGGTGTTCCTAGCAACAAGTCTAGGAAGGTTTACTAGTGGATAAGGGTGAGTTCTTTCAAACCTGAGCCTTTTAGCAGAGTTTAAAGGCAGCTTAATGAAAACAAAAGGGACCCCTCTTGAAGCTGACCTTGTGGTAACCTTTGGCATAGAAGTTTAAGTGACTGGTCTTAAAATAAAGAACTGAGCTCTTACCAGTGGAGTCACCAAATGCTAAAAAAATATTTGAAATGACTGTAACAAGACCAGCATCAATCTTGAAATACTACTATGTTAGAAACTAATAAAAATAAGGTCCCACCAGGTGTGCAAAAACTATTGACGCTGGAAAGTGCACCCTGCGACAGGAAAACAGATTCCTACCCTCTCCCCGCAACATGGAAACCCCTCTCTCACCTGTGGGATGGCGAAGTAGGAGAGGAGAGTCTCTAGGTATGGGCTAGTTCCCTTTGATGTATCTTGTTTGTTCCAAGCAGTGCAAAAATATAGATATATTGGGGGGATGAAAAAGGAAGGAAGTGCAAGAAAGCAAACAACCTACTCTAAAAGAGGTGATACACCAAAATAAAGGGTTGACCTTCTAGATCCACTCTCATAATCAAGGGAAATGCAAGTATACTCTACACATCTGGCAGAAGAACCAAGCTGCTAAGGCTAACAGGGAGGCTATAATGGAAAATACATAACAGAGGTTTACCGAGGTGCTGTTGAATGCACACTTACAAGCAACTTACTCTGTCCTGTCTTTCTCAAGTATTGCTCTTCTCCTTTCAACTACAAAATCGGTGCCTTGTAGATAACTGGTTTGTTGGCATTACCTATGAAAGCATGGAAGATAATGACTAAACACAAATAATACTCATGACATACACAACAAATCAATCCAAGATGGAGGCAAAAACTATATTTTATTGATTCAGGTGGAGAATTTGTAGAGCTGTGCTCTTTACAAAATTGGGGAAGATTTTGATAAATGACCAAGTCTATGTATTTATATGGGAAGAGCCAAGAGGAGTCTCATTGGGAAGAGTGAAAAAATATTGTAGCTGATGTCATAAGTCTACCAAGACTATGCTTGTTACCTTGTTTTGCATGCTAGTCTTCTCCTTCGACGACTGGGCAGACATTTCCCTGTGTTTTGCAAGTGTTTTTTGCCGCCTACTATTGTGGGCAGTGAATTTGCTACCTGTTGTTGTGGGCTTCAGGCGAGATTTCTACCGACATTGGCCGATAAGCTGCTGACCGCGGTAGGTTTGCCGACGTCAACCAATTTTATCTGCCAACCTCGGCAGTTTTGCCGACGTCGGCTGATTCTCCACCGGCTGCTTCACGCGGTGATTTTGCCGCCATCTGCATGTGTGTAGGTGGTCTCTTTTTACCTTCCATTATTGTGGGCGGTAATTTTGCCACCCTCTACATTTTGTCTGCCCTTCTTTTTTTGCCTTAGTGTTAAACGCCTTTGTTTTTTCTCTCCCCTTGTGTGAACGTTTGAAGACTATGCCTTTCGCTACCGTGAACATCAACGAATGACGTCGATGAACCAATGCTCTGAAATGGATCTGTCAAACCCTGAAGATGGACCATGGAACCTGAAATGACTGGCCATGTAAAATAGGTGTAGAAGGTGACCGAGATTTTGCCTGAGGGGAAAAATTGGGTCAACAGTAATATCCAATAATAAAACTTCAAGCCAAATGTAGTTCTCCTAGGGAATGGGAATAATTTGATAACTAAGGAAAACAAATATAATGGATGTGATAGAAGAAGAGGAATGGTCTTAAAAATGGCAAGTGCATGAGATAAAATAGCCAAAAAGGATGGAGAAATTAAATGACAAGTGATTTTCTTGTAACTTAGTAAAGGTTCCCAGAATCCTTAAGGCAAAGAAGTGGTCAATGTTTTTGTTCATTTCTAATAATTTTTCAAATGTTTTTGAAATTATTTTGGAGTATCTCAACTCAAACAAGAATGATGAGACACTAAATGGTTCAAGCTCATAAAATCATGAGAGATTTCAAACTTAGGTTTCTCACAAAATGGTGAGAGCGTGGCTTAGGTTGCTCATAAATGACTAGAGTGTTTAAACTAAGGTTTCTCACAAAATGATGAGAGTGTGGCTTAGGTTGCTCACAAAATGGTGAGAGAATTTAAACTACGGTTGCTCACAAAATAATGAGAGTGTGACAAGGGGGTGACTAAGCTAACCTCAATAAGTATCAAGTGCTACCTACATAGTCTTAGAGTAGGACCTTAGGTCACTATAGCTCCACCCTATAGTAGAAAAAATTGACTAGTGTAGCAGTCAATTCAAACAAAACAAGAACAGTTGGTAAAAAAGGCATAGTACAACATAGGAAGTGGCAAATTGGTATGCCAAGGCTTAATAAACAAATGTTTCCCCTCAGTTATAACTAGGACACAATGGCATGGATTAATGGTACTAATTTGTCCAAAGGTAGTTATAATTAATAACAAGACTAGTGATAAGAAAGGAAGAACAAACAAAGGATACAACTACTAAAAACTTCTATCACGCGACTCCAAAATAGGATTTGTGTTTGAAATACATGAACTAACTAATGAAACTGATCAGATACCTTGATGCTAAAACTACGTAACAAATGGAAAAAACCAAGGTCAAATGGGCTAGGCTTGAGAACACACTAGGTTGATAGAATAAAAGTGAAAAGTGAATATGACTAAGAGGATAGATAAGGATGATATTTATAAAAAGAAGAATAGTGATAAAATGGCATAATTGAAATGGTCCTTATAAACAATATGCCTTAGCACTCAAGCATAGTATGACTTGATATGAATAATATTCATTAGCTCAGGAAGTTCATCTCTGTCTAGTGTGGCAAGCTAGTATGGTCCTAATCCATAATCTATAATAATGATGAAAGGCCCTATCTAGTTTAGTTTAAATTTTCCTTTATGCTTATTCTTAGTTGTGGTATTCTTTTGGTTTTATTTAAAAACAAGATCACCAAGTTCAAATGTTTGATACTTAACATGCCAATTATAGTGACCTTTGATTCAGTTCTGATATGCTTGAATACTATTGAGCATAGTTATGCATTTCTCATCAAGTAGGTCTAGCTCTTGCAAGCAAGCTACTCGATAGTCATGATCATTCAGGACATGCTTGAAAGAGATGTGTAGTGAAGGTAATTTGACCTTAATAGGAAGGATAACCTTAATACCATAAATGAGGATGGAGTGGCTCCTATAGGGGTATGATGATTGGTATAGTATGCCCAAAGGGAAGGGAATATCTATAGGTGCCAATCATGACTGACATCATTTCCAATCTTTTTGAGAATATTGACAATGTTTTTGTTTGATTCTTTAGCTTGGCCATTACATTGAGGATAATATGTTGTACAAAAATGTTGGGTGATTTTATATTCAGTATATAGCTAGTCTACATATTTATTCTTGAATGATCCTCCATTATCAGATATAATGTCAGAGAGGATACCATAGCAACAAATGAGATGGTTAAAGATGAATTTATAAATTTTCTTTCTAGTCATGTAAGTGAGGGGTATAGCTTCAACCCACTTAGTGAAATAATTGGTGATGGTAGGGATATGTTTATGGACATCATATGAAGTGGCATTGATATTCTCAATGAGGTCAAGTCCATATGTATAAAATGGCCATGGTGTCAACATTAGTTTTAGAGTTTTAGCTAGGGTATAAATTAGATTAGCATGCTATTGACATTTGTCACACTTCTTTACATATGTAGTGGCATCTACATCCATCATGGGCCAATAATAACTAGTACACAAGAGATTTTTGGATAGGATTTCCTCACTACAATGAGTTCCACCTACTCCTTCATGAACTTCTCTTAATACTAGTGTAGACTCTACTAAAATTAAACAATGAAGCAGAGTTCCATCAAAACTATGATGATAAAGGGTGGATCCAAGTAGAGTATAATGAGTGGAATTATGAATGAAGGTTTTGGTTTGTTTTAAAGATAGGTTAGGTGGTATAACTTGGTTATGAAGGTATTTGTAAAGGTCTAAGTACCAAATAGAATTAGGACCAACACTATCATAAATCATTGCAACGATTAAAGGTTCGTGAGCTGGTGCTGAAAAATTCTTGATGAGGAACTAATACTCTCTAGCTTTATCTATTTGTCAAATTAGAGAGCCAATAGTAGACATGGCATCTGTAGTTATATTAATAGTCCTTGGTATGTGCTCAAACTGAATGTTGGCAATTTATTGCTTAAGAGTGTCAACCATGGCTTTATATGGAACCAACTTGTCATATTTGGTCTAAAAATGGTTTGTGACATAATTGATGGTTAATTGAGAATCACCATAAACTTGGAGATGAGATATGTTCTAATGTAATGCCTATTTAAGTCTGGAAACAAGTGCTTCATACTTGTCCATGTTGTTTGTATAAGGAAAGCTAATTCTAAATGATTTAGGGATTAGATCCCCCTATGGTGTAATAAAAAATAGGCCTATCCCTGACCCATGTACAGTAATAGAATTATCAAAATAAAACTTGTAAGGCTACTCTTCAAGGGGTGTGTCAATGATGATTATTATGGATTCATCAAGAAATTGAAACATGAGTGGTTGTGTGTCTATGAGAGGTGCTTTAACAAGTTGATCTATAAGAACTTGTCCCTTGATTGCCTTCTAAATGACATACTCTATGTCAAACTCACTAAGAAGCATGATCTATTTGGCCATTCTACCTTGTAAAGCTATTTTATATAATAGATACTTGAGCATATCTACTTTTGAAATGACCATGGTCTTATTGTTCAACATGTAGTGGCATAGTTTTTGAACTATGAAGACCATGGCTAGACAAGTTTTTTCAATAGGTACATAGTTGTGTTAATATGTAACAAAGGTATGGATTAGGTAGTATATGACATGATCTTTTTCATTATCACCATGTTGAGCCAAGAGCACCCCTAGAGCATGGTCGATAGCTGATAGGTATAACAAGAATGGATTTCCTAGCATAGGAGGTAATAAAATAGGTAGATTAATAAGATAATCTTTGAGTTGTTGAAAATTTATTTGGCAGTGATCATCTTAGTGAAATGCAACTCCCTTCTTCAAAAGATGTGTAAATGGATGACACTTGTCTACTAACTGAGAGATGAAGTGTCAGAGTGATTGGATCTTACCTTGAAAACTATGGAGTTACTTTAAATTGATTGGTGATGGCATCTTAGTTATAGCATGGACTTTAGCCAGATCAATTTCAATACCTATATGAGACATGATAAAGCCAAACAATTTTCCTGAGGTTATACCAAACACATATTTATTTGGATTGAGTCTAACTTTGTACTCCCATAATCTTTCAAATATCTTATATAACACTATTGGATGGTCGACCCTAGTTTTAGATTTTCCTAATATGTCATCAACATAGTCTTCAATAATAGCATGCATCATATCATGGAATATGATAGTAATGTCCCTTTGATATGTAGCTCTAGCATTCTTAAGGCCAAATGGCATTACCTACTAACAAAATGTTTCTCATGGAGTGGTGAACATTGTTTTATGTTGGTCTTCTGGTGCTATTTTGATTTGGTTGTATCTTGAAAAGCCATCTATGAGTGAAAGAATTTCATAACCTATCATGGAGTTGATGATCATGTCAATATTAAGAAATGAAAAATTATCTTTATGACAAGCTTTGTTGATGTCTCAAAAATTAGTATAGATTTTGATCCCTTCAGGCTTTTTACTAACAGGTACCACATTATAGATCCATTTTGAGTAGTTAATAGATTGGATACATCTTATTTCTAAGATTTTTTCCAATTCTTTATTTATGAATACAATAATGTGAGGATGCATCTTATGTAGATTTTGTTTGAATGGTTTATCATTAGGATTAACCACAAGGTGGTGCAGAACCAAGGTGGGGTCTAAACCTGACATGTTAGAATATGCCCATGCAAAGATATCTACAAATTATCTCAACAAAGATGTAAAGACTTCATGTTTCTCCTTAGTGAGGGATGCACCTAATTTTATCCATTTTGAGTCTGATGGAGTCTTAATGTTTACCTCTATTTTATCTTCAACTAGAAGGGTCGAACCATCTTCTAAGATAGTAGGCAATGAATTAAACTATTAGACTATGTCAGGGTCCTCTACTAGGATTTGATCTTCAAATTCTCTTAGGCATGATGAATTTGAATACCCTAGTGGGAGAGCTGGCCATGTGACAAAAACAATCATAAATTCTTGAAGAATTTGATCAAATACTTGTTGTGCAAAACTAAACTTGAATCTATAGGCAAGTTCATCATTGGTAGTCTCCTGATCTAAATTTAAATAATAATGAACATCCTCATATAATGGTGCCTGAAACAAGTTTGCACCACTAGACTAGCCTTTATCTTTACTTTTTCCTTGGTTAGAAAGTGCCTTAAAGATGTTTTTACTTTGGGACCTCAATGTTTTACTTATTTGTTTATGGCTAAGGGTGTTCACCTGCTCTCCAAAATAGGCTACAAGATCTAATGTAATTTAGAATACTGAATTGTGATCTCCCAACATAACATTGTCTCTAAGGCCTAAGAAGTCACATAATGACTCATCATTCTAGAACTCATCAATCAATAGATTGTATTCTTAATGGTCCCAATTTATTAGTTGGGGATAATATAATGGTAGTGGGTTGCAATGAATGACCAAGGTAAGGGAAAAAATGGCCTTGTTAGCAAACAAGTTGGTTTAAAATAGGTCATCAAAGGTGAGGCTAGGATCATACTATACTTAATTGTCAGCATCATCATTAGTAGTCACTGGTGATGGATTTTGAATAAGATATGTGGGTTCAACCCTAGGCAGTTTAAGTCCAAGTCCATAAGGTCTTTCATACTTAGTCATGAAAATGGGCTCGATGGTTCCTTGTTGATTTGGTCTGAGGCCTCTTCCTTCATAATTATGACACTCCATGATCCTATTAGAATAAGATACTTTTCACTTTGATAATAATCAAATTGGTTTTCATCGTATAGCCATGATTCATCCCCTTCAAGAGGGTTAGGTTCTAGGCTAGATGTTAGTAGAAATATGATAGGTCCCTTATCTTTGTTCTTTTGTTGCCAATGCATATGTGGGGTGACTTTAGGTCACATAAAGGTTTTTAAATTATGAGAAAGATTAGCAATATGAAATGTATCTTGGGTCACATACTCTCTCAGTCCTTTATCTGAAATGGTGAAATGATTAGAAGCTTTAGGAGGTGGCATGTGGGAAAGAGAATCCAAGGTATTAGGATCAATGAAATTATCCAGTGAAGGATCAACAAGTATAGCCTTTCATTTATCCTACTTGGAACTTAAATTCATTTTTTACTAATAATTGTAGCTTTGAAATTTGGCCTCAAGATGTTTGTAGTGTTCATATGGGTATAAAGCTCCTAGAATATTCACTTCCATCCTTGAGTGGGAAAAATTGATACATTGGTGTAGCATTGATGGGACTACATGAATCTCATTTAACCAAGGCTTTCCTAGAATCATATTATATGAAAACAAAAGATCAAGCACATGGCAAAGTGTATCATTGGTCAAAGGCCCAATGATAACTAACAAGTTAATGGTGCCTTGTGACTCTCTTTCATGATTATCATAGGCTTTGATGGTTATTTTTTTTGGATGGAGATCTACCATTATGTACCCAAGAAGCTTGATGAGCTTTAGAGACACTATGTTGAGGCCTGATCCATTGTCTATAAGGACATATTTCAATTTATGTTACTTTATATAAAATTTTATGTACAATGGGTTACTATGGAGCATGCCAAGGGAAGACATCTCACTTTGGTTGAATGTGACTTGTTGGGATGGAGCTAGGTGTCTAACCAAAGCTTGAGATTTATCAAAGGATATGCCACTAGAAATAGTGGATTGGGTTAACAATTCATTCAAGATGTTCTTGTGGATTAATGACATTCGCAATAAATCTAAAATAAAAATTTGTGCTAGTGTCTTCCACAATTGTTCCATAATATCAAACTTCTTATCTTGGTTAGTATTGAATGGTTTATTTCAAGTATGAATAGTCAGTTGGATTATAGGTAAAGTGGTGGATGGTTATGGGCCTAGGATAGTAATATTCAACCTCTAAGTTGTGATTGTAAAATCTAGATTAAATACTAGACCATTATTGATAACAAATATTGGGAATAGTGTGGGATAAAACATGATAAGTCTTGATTACCTATGCAATCATATGTGGTCACATGACAAGGATGAATTATTGATATAAGGTCCAAAAGGGGAAGTCCTAGTTTGCTAGTTTGTCTATATGCACTCCCAAGTCAAAAAAGGATTATCCATGTAATTTGGTTCAATGTTGTTGTTTATCAATGGTCTAGGTTGATTAGTGCTTGGTCTAGGATTAATAGAGATGGTATTAAGACTACCCCCTACAATATGACCTACAACCCTATTAAGTCATATGCAATTACATGATAGGTTTGTTGGTTGTTACTATTATAACCTTGGTTTTATCCATTGTTCTATCATTGTGAGTTTTGTTATTGATTTTTTTATTCTACTAGTTTGGCCTTTGATTTTGATATTGTTGATTTTGTTGCTGCACTGGCTATTATTGTTGTTGTTACTGATTATTTTGTTGCTATTGATTGTTATGATGGGGAAAGGGGTTTTGATAAATCCAAAGAGTTTTATTGGAAGTGGAAGAACCATTATTCAATGTTATCTCATCATTCTCTAATATATTCTCAATTAAATGCTTGATTTGGACTCATCTTCATAGATAATGCCCATTGACCTGATGATAGTCACATAATTCATTTTCATAGCACCAATCAGGATAAGGAATAACTTGTGGATAATGTTTTGGTATAGGCTAACTAATCATATTAATAGTAGAAAGCTTATGAAATATAGACTCAATAAGTTTTCATAAGTCACTAAAGATACGATGTGTAGGCACAGTTCTCTTTGAAGGAGGGGTTTGAAATGGTAAAGGCTACTATATTTATTATGTAGGTCTTGGTTGTGCTTGTGACATTGGTTGGATATTTTTGTGGGTAGGATTAAGTTAAAAATGTGGTTTAGATTATTTTTTCATCATTTAGACATGACAAGATTTGGTTACTCCATTTCCCACAACATTCCTATTATGGTTGAATTGCTTCGATCTTTCTTTCTTATTGGCATGTGTAGGTTGTGATGATTGTGTTTGAATGGGATGTTGATTTTGGCCATTTCCCTGATTGGTACTTTGATTTTGATTAATTTAATTAAGCTTGATGACTCATTTTATTGATGAGTGTCTACTCGATCAACAAACCTTAATCAATGATCTCTTTGAAAGTATGTGCACATTGTAGCTTTAAATGATAAGCTATCTCACTATGCAAATTTTTAGTAAACACAGTGTCTAATTATTTATCTAGTAAAATGTGGGTGAAATGACTTACAAGGGCTCTTCATCACTGTAGATAACTTGTAAAACTCTCACTAGCTTTTTGATTTGCTTGTGTTAAATCCACTAATGAAATCTCATGCTTGAGATTATAGGAAAAAATTTGCACAAACTTATCAAAAAGATCATCAAAATTTGTTACTAAAATTTTGGGTAACTTTTAAAACCACTCCAAGGCTTTTCCAACCAAGCTCCTTGGAAACAACAATAAAAGGTATATGTCACTATATGCCATTGGTTGACATGCAACAAAAAAATTTAGCTAAATGGGCCTTAGGGTCACCATTCCCTTTGTGTTTGTCAAATTTTGGTGGTTTTTATCCTAGAGGAAATAGTATCTAAAAATAATCCATGTTGAATGGATAAGAACACACATCATCCAAATTGAACTTTTTAGTATATTTCCTAGCTTGAATGGTAGCAATTACATCCTTCATATATTACAATTCTTGGGGTAGGAAACTGAAAGGAACATTGGTTTAAGGGAGAATATTAGTTTTGGTAGATGTTTGGGAGGTCACAAATGGGACACTTTAACCAGGGTATGATGGAGATACCTATTAGGGTATATTGGTTTGGTTGGGGAATGGACCAAGAATATGCATACATGGATTAGGATGTACTTGAAATTATACATTTGGTTGTGTGATATTCTAATTTAGGTTGGTGATAAAGGTTTGACCTGGAGTATTTTATGGTTGAGATGGAGGGATATAACTATACTATGCTTATTGTGGTTAAAAAGGGAGATGATACTAACTAATCGAACCTTGCTGTTGAGTGGAAACTTATGGACCAAGACCCTATCTCTGAATATTTGACACATTTTAAACCAACAATTATCTAGTAGGTACTTGAGAAACATGGGAGCCTCCTTGTTGCATGAATCCTTATGGGGAAGTGAAAACAAGTTACAGATTTAGCATCTATCATTGACCAATATTTGCACCTTGTTAACTAGTCATTGCTTGGTTTTGGATTAGAATATTAGTCTATGATTGAAGAGGTATGTTTGTCATTACCTAGTGAGGTGGAACATTATTTTACCCTAATTGAAGTGGTAATGTATTTGTCCTATGCTGTCTTGGTATACTAGATTGTGCCTATTATTGTGGAATACTACTTATTACTTGTTGAGGAGGAAGAGGATTCATCACATTCTATCATTGAGGCATGACATTAGCCATTGTTTGACTACCTGATCCCATAGGTTATACACTTGAGGAAGCATCTAGTTGAGGTTAGGATGTAAAAACTCATACTACCTGGTATGAAGATCCACTCATGGATTTAACAACATGCACATGTTGTTGGCTAGTTATTTGTGCATTCGTACCACTTTGTTCAGGATTAGATGTTGCTTGTATATTGTCCACTATGTTTGGCTCACTATTCTATGTAGAAGTCAAGGACACTTCTTCAATAATGGGCATATACATCAAGTTATCTACTAAAGTGGTTTGCATGAATGGGTCAAAACTCATATTCTCTTTTCTATTTAACACTATCGACACTCCTATTGAAGAAACTAAGTCAATAAGAGGTTTGCTCATCATGTTCATTTGATTGAAATTACGTGCTAGATTTAGGTAAGTTTGATATGATTTATGAGTTTGGTTAAAGTGGTATTCCACGATGTTTTTTCATAGATTAGATAAATTAGGGTCTTGATATGTTGTTTGGACTAGAGCCATAGGATTGTTAGAATAAGCTTGTTGATCATAAATGATATTGTGGGGCACTCTTACTAGGCTTGGTAAATTATCATAGGGGAATTATATTAGAAACTTCCCCCTACCTCTATGGATCTAACCAAAATCTTGTCTTTGTTCTCTAATAAATGTCATTCAAACAAAAATGGATCATAGGTGGAAGCTGTATTAGTAGAATATGACTGTTGAAAAACTGACTTGTCCACTGTGGGTATTGTAGCTAGGTATTATGTAGTTTTTTCTTGGTCTTGATCTGAATAAGGTGGTGTGTTAACCAAATAATTATCCAATGGATCTTAGCTTTATGCCCCTAATATAGTATTATAAGAGGGATAAGGATCCATCTCATAAGGAATATTATCTACATAGGGGTCTTGCACCATTTCTTCATGTGCAACCACATTACTAATGCCTAGATTGTACATGAGTCCACTATGGGTGTAGGAATACATGTTAGGATCCATAGTCAATGCTTTGTGATAAAAATTTCAAAGAGTTTTTCAAAATCCAAAAAGACATTGTCTAAAATAGATGATGTTCCAACTTGGTCTAGATTTGTCAAAAGGATCAAAAGGTATAAGTTAAGATTTATGAGGAAACAAGCTAGTGTGAAGTATCTAACATTTGACTATTCACACAAAGATAAGCAAGTAAATGGACTAAAAATTGAAATGCCAAACTCTAAGGTTTACGTGTTTTAAATCAATCTAATATAGGAATTTAAAAGTTGCTAGGTCTTTTGGTCAAATGTGGCGTAAAAATCTAGGCTCAAACAAGGCATGTGCTAGGACTCTTGGCCAAATAGTGTCAAAATATAGACTTTAAAAATAGATGAAAGGTTTAATCTAATGGATTTGAAACACTTATAACAAACACTAGGCATTTGATTATTGGACATGAAATCGATCAAATAGGTATAAGGTATGAAACAAAAGGCACTTTTAGAGAGTTTATTTTTTCACAAATAATGGTATAAAACTTGGTTCTTTTGATAAATAATCTAGACAAAAGTTAATGATATAATTATGCTAGACAAAAGATCACAAGAGTACACTTGGATTGGTCTAAAAATGTATGAACAAATTTGAAATATATGCAATTGGGTCTATGAAACAATATTTTAAATATTTTGGGTAGCGTAATGATGCTACACTACCCAAAAGGTGTGACAAAAAAAGTTTGTTTTAAAAAATATTTAAGGCAAAGATAGTGTCCCACACTTTTGATAGCATAACACTACTTTTCTTGACTCAAAATTTTGTGGTGCATAGACTCAAAGTGCAAGTGGTTATCACAAAATGGCTTAAGTCTATCAAGTGATGATAATGATTATGAGTCTTTAAATGGACTTTAACCCAAATTGGAAATAAAACCTATGTTCCCTCAAGTTTAGTGAAAATGGTGAACCCACTTAACACATCAACCTTATGAATTTATAAAGGATCAATTTTGAATTTAGATTATAAGTGAAGGGATTAAACAACTTTGGTAAAGGTCTAGAATCAATGGGTAGCATAACTGTGTCAAAGTGGATGATATGACTCCCAAGCTTTTTATGAACTTTTTGAACAAGGAAAATTTATGATCTCATGCAGGTAGCATAATTCCTCTTTATTCAAAGGAAAATTGGGACCATGTTTTTTGGTTTGAATTACTTGTTTACACCATGTTTTGACACCAAAAAAGACTTTAATCTAGGATAAAACTCAACTAATTAATCACCCTTAGACTCTAAACTGACAAGGTTGCTTGGTATTGTTATAATCCATCTATATACGTCATTTGAGAGGATTTTAAGTATTCATCCAAAAGTAAATGTGCATTTTATAGCAGGGTTTTTACATCCCCCTTCTCTCAAATAATAGTATGGTGACATGGACCTTGAGGTGCACCTTGCACCAACAATACTTTTATGACAAGTGGGGATTTTTCTAAGATCTAACAAGTTTTTGAACATTCTAGGGGAATCAATTTCATAAAGACTTTCACACCAAACAATGCAAAACAAAATCATGGATTTTGGGTCTATATCTCTTAGCTTGTTACAAAAAGGTCTAGTCCTTTTTGCAACCACTACATCCTGTTGTTCACTTAGTGTAGTGAGATGTCTAAAGTGCCACTACATCCCATGTGCAACTCCAATTAGGATCTAAATGAAGTCAATATTGGGAGGTGAAATTTTGGGTCAAAGATTCCCTAAATTACTTGTGAGAGGTGATGAAGTCCCCCTCACAAGCTAAGTTTACATAAAAATTAAAAAAATATGAAATAAAAACAATTTAGGGTCATTTTCAAGGTCACCCAAACTTTGATGAGTTTTTGGGGAGTGACTTATTTGACTTTATTTTTAAGCCTTGGACTAGGCTACTTGCAATAGGAATGGCACTTTTGATTCTAAGGGTTCCCTAAAGGGGACAAATGGAAGAGCATACACACAACAACCCTCTTTTTTCCAAATAAAATTAGATCAAGCAACTATTGAAGACAAAAAGCTTAGAAATATGAGTTAATTTTTAAGCCCAAATGAAAATTAGGTGGTGTTCATTTCACCCCTTGGTCTTAGTTGTAACTTTGAAAACTAATGCTAACAACTCACTTAAGCACCTAAATATTAATTTAAGCACAAAAATAATGTTCCTAATATATTTTTAATCATGCAAAAGGTGATCTAAACATATTTTTAGCAAATTTCAAGCTTGGTCCCACAAAAAAATTGTGAGCATGTCCTTTAGCCTTGAAGCTCTTTTAGGTTTGAAATAATGAACTTTAAAAAAAGAGCTCTTAGGTTTGTGTTTTAAGAAAAATCTAGTGCCTGATGTCAGTTATTTAATTGATGATGATTACACTTATAATCTATGAAGATAATCTAACTGACATCGATTATACCAATAGTGATAGATGACAACTATCAAATTAATGTTAGTTTTACTAATTGAGATCGATTACTATGTAAACCTGTGATAAATAAAAATGGCAAAACAAAGTTAGAAAATCAAATTGAAAGAGTTTTAATGATCCAAATGAAGATTTTAAATTTTAAAAATGATCTTTTTCATATGTGGGATGCATCTAGTCCCACCAGGCATGCCATATGTGATCTAATAATTTGACTCAAGAGAGGATGGTTAGTATGGTGTTAGTTTCAAAATGAAAGAAACACACTAACTAGCATAAAATCTCTAGGCCTAGACACTAATAATAACTTAGTTAACAAACATGAATAAAACACACAACTAAAATGCAAAAGAAACCCTATTTTACCTCCCTTGGATGCTCTAAAATGCTTTTTGTAGTGGCTTTCTTGGCTTGTGCTCATGAAGCCCTTGGCAATGGAAGTTTGGCTACCTCCATCTCTCCTTGACACATTTGTCTTATGGCTTGGATTGGATTGGAATCAATTTGACATGATAACACTAGTTGCATGAAGCTTTGTAATCAATTATGAATTATAACTTTGCATAATCATGTCTTAGAAATGATGTTTATGGCCTCTCTATAGATTTTTGAGAATGTCTATAATCAACCTAAACCATCCATCTTGAGATTGAGATGTGTGGTTAAGGATTAATTTAATTTTTGGAATTAAGTTTATAATAATCCTCATCATGACCTTGGAATAAGGGGAAATTGAGAGTCATGGAGGGCATCATGGAAGGCATTGATGAGGCATGGAGGGCATAAATCTTGATATTTATAGCATTCATGTCCTAAGGATGTCTTCCCAAGAAATGAGGTCACTTGATGATGCAGATATTCAATATTCATTTCCAAAAATAAGTATTCAAAATTTTTCCATGGCATTCTTTATTAATCTCTAATTTGGTTTAATTAGCTTTAAGCATGCTTAAGCACTTTGTACATAAATTACTCAAATTGATCAGAATGCCTTGTTATTGATCTAAAACTTGACTAGATTAGAATTAGAAGTCAATGTTATATGCATTGGATCCATTATCCCATCTAGGATGTTGTCAACAAAAAATAACAAAGGCATGTTTCTCGTGCAATTTGATAGGAAAGAGTGATCCAGAGACCCAGTTGCAAAATTGGCATTTTGACTTGAAATGATCTGATCAAAGTTAGCTAGACCATAAATTGCATTGCCCCATTTAATCATATTTTAGCCAAAATCAGCACTTGAATATGTTAGTTTCACATCATTTAATGTATTTTTAGGCCAAACTGTCCATTTTGGTGGAAATTGGTCAAAATCCTGATTAGAGGTTATTGGTGGCCAGATTTAGGTGTCTATAAGAAGATCTTAGGAAACATGAGATATAATAGGTAAAAAATAGAGACACTAAGAGTATAGTGATCATCAAAATAAAAAATATACATGCTCACATTAAGTACAATTATGTATAAGAAAACAAGTGAAATACTAAGATCAACTAATGCTAGTTATATGAATTAAAAAAGTAAAATGAACCTACCATCCCACAACATGTTCTCCATTACTTAGGATATCTTATAGATTTGTTAGTATACTATGAATATTGGGTACTTGTGCAATAAAGTAGGTAGTACTAAAATATTTTCTTATTGTCTTATCCCAATCTATGAGCCTACCACACCCCAATGGACCTCAAATCTATCATAAGGCCAACTTTACATTTTTTGCTTCAATTAGGAATAGGATATGTGCTATGAACCATACATTTTATTGTTATTTGACTTTTGAAATTATATTTTGCCTTTTGTATCATTGCATTTTATTTTAAATGATTTAGATTTTAACTTTTTTTTATGGATTTTATGATTCCTCCTCCATAAAGATTTGGAATAACTAACATGAGTGAGAGAAATGATATAAAAAAATGAGATTTAGACTTTGGTTAAAGGAAACTGAGTATCCAAAAATATGACTAACTAAATAATTAGGCTTACCTATGAACCATTATTTAATCTCAAGTTTTAACTATATGTATGCTTAGTATGTGAAAGGAATATAAAGGGATAAAGGGGGATCCAAAGTAGATTGGTAAAATAGAAATACAATGAGATGTATTATTTGATAACTAATCATATGGTGAATAAATATTAATAAGGGGATCAAGGTTTGTATAAACAATTCAAAATAATAATTATCTAAGTATTAATTGAGATAAGGTACCAAATAATCATTAGAAAATAAAATAAATCCATGAATGAAGTGAAATCATAATCATAAGTGTGAAATCATGAAAAGAATGATAATAATCCATAAGAAAAGAGGAAAGTAAATGAAACCATATAAAATAGATAAAACATAATCTAAATATTCATGTAAAATAGATAGGTGAAACTAAATTTGACACATAGTCAAGTGTATAATATATATAAAAGTGGATCACAAATCCAATCCAATATCCTAATGAAGAAAAATTTGAAAGAACACCATGATGTGTTCAAAAATACTAATAAATTTTCCCATAAATAATATCAACACCATTAAAAACATCTCTATGAAGCTAGATCTTAACGACAGCTAGGGTCTCGACAATCTTCATGGAAATCTGTGAAAATACTTATTTTTGAGTCTCCTCAATAGAAAATGTTGGTGTATCTAAAATATTATGCTCATGAGGGATCACCTGCATAGGATACTCAAGGAGAGGAATAAATTCCTAAATAGGAATGGTATTCATGAAGTGAGAAGGAGGCACCACAGTGGAAAAGGAAGAGCCACAAGTGGAGAAGGATGTGTCATCAATGAAAAAGGAGGAGATTTCTTACATGGGTGACTTATGGAAGGAGGAATAGCTGGTGTAGGTGTCAATATACAGTGATCTTGAAGGTGATACTAGAGAATATGGAAATGATTGGTATGATGGGTACCACACTAGTACCAACGATAGTATACTTCCCTAGATTTAGGGACATACTTAGGTAACAACTTAGGAAAAGGTATAGCCTTATCTTTGGGTTGAACAATAGTGGGACATAATGTGTCAATATACTACCAAAGTTTCCAGTAATGTGGGAAAGAGTAATTATCTATCCCATGGAAGAAATAAACACATTTTTTTAGCAGACTTTGGGGGCCTACTAATAGAAGTAATAGAAGGAGAAGCTAGGCATGGTTGATATAATTGGCAATCTCTAGTCCAGTGATAAATAACTTTGTGTATATCAAAATAAGATTGATCAGCCCATTAGCAGGCATGGGATCAATCTATGGTAAAGTAGGAAGGCCATCACCAAGGGAAGGTAGAATTGAAATAAAAAGTAGAGTAGGCTCATCAAAAGATAAAGTAGGAGTAAAAACAGGAGGAGTCTTATTTGAAGGTAGACCAAGAGTATAAACTGGACTAGAATCAGTTAAAGGTAAAGCAAGAGTATAAATAGGATGAGGCTTAAATGAAGGTAGAGTGGAAGTATAAAATGGACTAGGATTAGTTGAAGGTGAAGCTAGTCATGTGGAAGGATTAAGATCAGTAGCTAACATCTCTAGGTGAGTCAAACTAGAAGGATCCTAATATCTAGAAAATTAGTAAGGACCAGTCATATCATGATCCATGAACATGTTTCTAAGATATTTTGTTGAAACTAGATGTGTACCATGAAATCATTCCATATCTTAGTATTTAGAAAATAGGAATAAGACTATAATTAGGCATGATAAAGAAAATAATGCTAAAATATGAAAGAAAAAACTAAAATAAAGAAGTAAGATATCAAAGAATTTAAACATTTCTAGCTTGGACAAGTCCACCTAAAAATGGGTCATCTAAATCATAATTATCATCATAGTCAAGTGTATGCAAGTTGATGGTATATATAAGTATGACCTTATTGTCAAAAGTTTCATGATGGATAGAATGTCTAGTCTTAGTTAAGACCATAGGTATATCATCAATAAGAGGTGGATGGGATCAAGGTTGTAAAGAGGGAGGAAGTTGGGTGATGATATGGGGGGATAGATTGGAATTTTTGATCTTGAGGATAATTCCATTTGGCTCATCATCATCAAAATATAGGAGGTTAGGTGGTATGTTCTTAATGATTTTAGGGTGACATTATAACCTCAGGTAGAATTGACAAGATAATTTAAGAGTTGAGATTCCCTAAATGGAATAATAGGTAAAGGTTCAAGGGTAGATATTTTAAATACACCAGATTCTTGGAATTGTTCAAAATTTTAAGGGTGTGTATCTCCTTGAATCTTTTAAATAAAATAATTATGGGGGAATTTGACTTATTATCACATGGATGAGGTGACAACCATCATACGATGAGTTCAAGGTCTACCAAGAAAGATGTTATAACAAAGGTAAAGTTAAAGATCATAAATTTCATGTGGACAGTGATAGGAGGGATAGTAATGGGAAGCCACACATGACCTAGAGGAGGAATTTTCCTTATATCATAGCCTTGACATGTGATACATGTGAACTTGAGATTGCATTTAGAATATCAAAATGTCTTGATGAAAATAAGGGAGGTAAAGTAAGTCCCTAAACCCTTATCAATTAAGGTACACTTAACTTTGATATCACTAATTTAGACACTAATGAATAGAGGAGGATAGGAAACTTAAGGGAAAGATAAGTGTCCACTATTTCATCAACATGTATGGATATCTCTTCACATTATTAAAGGATATTATCTTTGGATCCAAACAATATAACTTCACGTCTTGCTAGAAGAGGAAGAGGGATGTTCATTTCAAACACAAATTTCATTAGATGGTTTCGATGATGGGGAAAGATAAAATTAATTTAAGGAAAGGTATTTGAGATGTGAGATGATAAATATCTATAATGGGGTCCCATTCATCATAACCCATGGAGGGATTTCTAGATATAGGTACATAATTTTACAAGATCTCCTATGAAGGAAGGTTGAAAGTGCAATTAAACTTGTGTTGATAAGGTGTAGTTAGTTTGGGTTGAGGAAAAATAGGTTGATTGACTCTAGGTGGTAGGATGGTTGATTGAGGTATTTCTTATGGTTGGGTTAAATAAATACTATTAGAAGGTTGGGGAATGTTGTTTAGATGTGTCTATGTTATGGTAAGAGTAGAGATATTCTAAGAGGTATGATCGAGTTGAGTTGTTGAAAGTGGTTCTTGTAAGGTTATAAGATATTTCCCCAACTCCATTAGACGGGATGGAGAAGTGTCTTGAATGACATAGAACAATTAAGAGGTTTGGTGAATGGGTGTTGTATTTGTATCAATAAAATCAACTATTCTTTGCATTTTAGTCATATTTATCACATTTTATTCATTAGTAGTGAGGTCTATAAAAATTTCAACATTATTTGTAGGAGTACACTTGTCAGTGATATCTTGATGGTTAGGAAGAGGAACTTTGTATATAGCAAGATGAACATTAGCTTGATTTAAATATTGATTTTTATTTTGCATTTCATGGGATATATAATCTAGCATATACTTGTTGTTTCTTGAGAATGAGTGATTTGTCATCAAAGTTTGGACCAAGAAGAAAATACATAGTTAGATTGCACAATTATCTCTAAGTCTAATGAGAATGGACCCAACTTGCATGAAACCAAAACTTTTTTGTGGGATCATACCATGATTTTCTTGGATGAGGGGGGTCAATATCTCATAGTAGAGGTCTTGTAAGACACTTTTGAAGCTCAAATAAGGATAACAGTTTATGAATATTATTATTGTTTATTTGTAAATTTGTAGGATTATGAGTGTTGTTTGGAAGGGGAGCTTGCTCCATAGTGTTTTTTGGAGTGATTGATTGAATGTTATGAATATTGTCATAGGTATCAGTAATGCCATCATTGGTTACATGATGATTTTTTTATGAGCATTCAATTTCCCGCTATAGGTAGATATGGTTAAAATTGGTGCATGAGAAATCCCTATCACTTAGCTTGGTCAAGGGATTCTTCAAAAGTTCTTAGAGAGAGAGTCTTATCTTGATATTATAACTTGGGGTAGAGAACATTACTAAATATGTGGAATAATTTGTCATCTGCCATACTATTCTCACATTTGTTGGACAATTTCTCCCATCATTTGATGAAGGCTTGTGCCATTTTAGTTTCAAGTTATTTTCAATTTATAAAGTGAGCTAAGTTAATCTCAAGAAGATCACTAGTTTGAAATTCTTGTACTAGTGAGTTAATTAAGTCTTCAAGGCTAGTGATAGAATGGGTTTATAGTGGATTCTACCAATCTAAATCATCTCTCGAGAGTGTTTAAGCATTAGTTTAGTAGTATCAAAAGGATTAAATTTGACCCAATCTTTATAAAGGTTACCAAATGTATTTAAGTGCAATGTGGGATTGGTGTTCCCATTATATGTGATGGTAGGTGTGATACCTCTTATGTCAATATTAACAACTTGAGGTAAAAGAGGTTCATTTTGGATATGTTATATTTTTTTATTAATGAGGGGTGGTTGAGTAATAAGGCTACCATTGAAATCCCTAAGGGAGGTGGGGGCATTCATATTTTACACTCCCAATGAAAGCTATTGGGGTTGGTTTTGAAGGTTAATGAGATGGATTTACATCTTCATCATTTGATTTTCATTGTTGGTTTGAAAAGCATGCATTTGATTGAGTGATTTTAATAAAAGTTTGTGAGTTTGGGCAGTATTTTGACTAGTGTGCATATCATATGATACATTAATATTAGTATTAATGACTTGAGTTACACTATGAATAGTAGAATTCACCCAACTAGTGGCATGAGAAGCATTAGTAGACAAATAATCACTAGTATCATGATTAGAATTGATATAAACAGACACACTAGTGGAATTATTAAGGATAAAGGGTTTTGGAAAAGGCCCACTAGAAGTTCAACCTACCATGTTAGTAGAGATACTTATCATGGAGATGGAAGAAGTCATAGAAGAAGATGTCATGGTATGTGAAGGAGACATAATAGATGGAAAATGTTGAGAGGCAAAACAAGTTTTTCCCCTAAATATATGATAGAAACTAGGGGAAGGTGAAAGAGGTTCTTCTATTCGAGGACCTATCAGAAGATTATAAATGGTTGAAGGGTCCTTTCCTCTATGTTGAATAAATTCATAAATAATGAAGAACATTTGAGTTGTGTACTCTAAATCATGTTCCTCTTCTTAGGATAAAAAAGGATTAAAAATTGAAGATGAATGAAGAGTCCCATAATTGGTAGTGTGAGCGGCAACATGAACATTGATTTCATTTAAGGTGAGAGCCATAAGTTGTGTCTATGGAAAATAATTAAAACTAGTAAGACTCATAATTTTGTCTAATTAACCTATATATTATCATCAAATAGTAAATTCATGATGAAGGAAAGAGGCTAAATATTTGATAGAGAGAAGAATTAGTTGATAGGATACATAATTAGATAGATTGACAATGTTATGTAAAATAGGAAACAAATCAGGGAATAAGAGGACATAATCATACATGTTGACTGTGTACTACTAGATAGGAAATATAATAGGATAATAAGATACATATCAAGATAGGTTGACTATGTATTATAGAGGGAAAAACTGAAGATGATGATAAAGATACATAGTCAAACATGGCAATTATGTATTGAAGGTAAACAATATGAACAATCTGTAAGAGACTATGTTCACAAAGATGATAGTGTTATGAAAATAGAGAATTTTTTTGAAAGATAATATCTAAGAAAATAAAGTGATACACGGAAGCAATTAGAGCAATGTGGTTGATACAATTGGAACATACAACACAAACCTTGCACTAACACTAGCTAATGCAAGTTTTACAATACAAAATATAATGATCAAATAACCAAAAAAAACTTGAATGTAAATGCTAACTAATTGGTCATTCCTAAATGTTGTTAATTTATTATAAAATTTTAAATTAATTTGATGGGGAGTTGGCTAAAGTAAATAACTAGAAAGTAATCTATGGATAGTTTAAGATAGTTTAGGCTGAAAGGGATTTGTATTAGTGATGATACTAGTTTGGTATTGGGGCTTACCCCCTCACTTCAAAATATTTTAGTGATAAGTGTGTTGGGTTATTTAAAATTATATACCATCAACCATGTATTTATTCTTGGCCAAAAAACTACATCGTCTCTCCCTTGGTGATGAAGTCCAAGTAGGTAGACATTGGGAAAAAAATGTTTAATATTTTTTGTGTAAAGTGATTTAGAAGTCTATGCAAATGAGAAAAATAGTGTGACTAAATTGGTAAATTAAAAAACCACCTAATTAATCTATGTTTGTTACTCTAAGCATGCAAGCAATTAAAATTGAAGGTGAACTAACTACTAACAAAAATAGATTAATTCCTTTGATTGTGAAGAGTATAGAGTCAGTTCAACTGACACTATATGTAAACAATGCAGAATAGATTCAATAAAGTTGATAATATTATGTGGAATCAAGATCCAGAAGAACACAGTTAAACAAGTTGACTATGTCTTCTAGATAGAAGACAGGATACAAAATTATGTCAAGCTAGTTGACCAATTTTTTGTAGGGTTGCATTTTTATAGACTAAACTTATGAAAAAAAGTACTATAATTGAAAATTTGAAATGATAGAGAAGGTAATAATGGACCTTGGTGGTTTTTAGGAAGTTTAGTTTTTAGAATTTTATGTTGTGTTTCTCAAGTGATGATTTAAATATTTTATGAACAAAATTGACTGGTTTGACAAAGTTTACAAAACTTGTGTCCTAAAAAAGAATTTGTGAATAAAGTCGGCTGGATCGACTATGTCTCCAAATGTGTATGTTAAAAAATAACTATGAATAGAGTTGACTTTCTCGACTATGTATGCAATCCTATAATTGAAGAAGAAGACTATGTCAAGCTGATTAACATAGTCAATTATATTTAGAGAATACCTACACAAATAATATCGAGTCATTTTGGGGTGACTATGTGTTAAACTTGCACATATACTATTAGAACTATATTAATAGGTTCGATATAATATTGTAAAAATGAAAATATCTAATATGATGATAAAATTAATGTATATTTAAGAAAAATACAAGGGTTTAGTTCACATCAAGTTCACCAGAATGTATACAAAAGAAAATTCATCTTACCTATTAATCAATCCTAGCTTGGATAAAGTAATTTTACTTACACTTTCATTTTCTGATAAATTAGATATTTGGGGTCATGACCAAGATGGATCTTATAAACCTGACTAAGGGGTTTATTACCAAAATAACATCGCTAGAGAGGATTCCAAATCCTCTAGTCAAGTAACAATATGCAATAACCCTAGCTAGGTCCTATTTTTTTATATTCACTAGGTATATGCAAAGTAATGTAAAATCTAATCTAGTACTCACCAAAGTTTGTGGGACAAAGTGGGGGTAGTAAACATAAAAATTAAACATGTATAGAAGATATATACTCAATTCAATGTATAGGAAATATTAATGCATGGGAGAGAAGTAAAAATTCAAATCTATCTACTTTAACAAAGGAAGAAAAAATTTAAGAAAACTTACCTTTGAAGATAAACCCATCGAGACTCAATCTCTCCCTTGGCCAAAGTGATTCATAATAGGTTGTTATGGTATGTAAGGATAAGAAAGATAAGTTATCTCTAGGATACACAAATTGTCTATTTATCCAAAAGACTTCTCCATAAGACAAGATCTATATCTCCAAAGAAAGTATTGAACCCCTAAACAATGATCTTCAAATAGAATGGTGGATAAATAGATGCACAATATAACATTCTTCTTCTTCTATTTATTTTAACTGATGAAAAGTGATGTGTATATATAATTAAATCTAACCTTAAACCTTTCCAAAATTTTAACGACAGGGTTGGCCCAATTTGACTTTGTAGTGTTAATTGATAAAGATCCAAATTAGGTCCTAGTCTAGGTTGACCAAGGCTAACTTAGACTCGTAATGTGAAAATATGCATTTAAATATAGGGTCGATCTTAGCTGACAATGTACAATAAATGTCAAAATGGGTTTTAGTCTTAGGTAGGTGCTAAGTATGGTGGTGGAATTATTGGTGGAGTATGTAAAAGAGGTGGAAAATCTTAGGGAAGTGTATAGGATAAGGTTATCTAAATAACAAGTGATGGTATAGGGGACAAAAATCTTGCAAATCACCAATGGTCTACCCACCCCTTTCTCAATGCACCCTTTAAGGTGTGTACTCAGATAAAGTGAGACTCAACAGGTTCCTGCAAGAGAAAAATCATAGATAATTGATAAATTTTGAAAATATTATGTGTATACACACTCCACATAAATAAATAAATAGAATGACACCTAAATAGTATTTGATTGGTATAAATACATTCATTAAGCACATAAGAGTCTTTATATGTGAAGCATGGGAAAACATTCCTGAATTCAAATGCAATGCTTTACAACATTAGATCAAACCTTGCATATTTTTTACATACCCTAATGATTTCAGAGGCTATACAATCCTATATCTTGATACACATAAGTTTATCATTTGTATAGACCATATTCCATATGGTGCATTAGTTATTCACACTTACTATTACATTTTTTATATGGCTTATACTTTTGAAATTAATATTAAGGATTTATTACACCTCATATTAATAAGGGTCCTAATCCACCACCTAATGTTGCTACTAATCTTATTCTATACCTCAATGGGTTCATAATTTACAATAAGTAGTTGGTTTTCTTTGTGAAATACTGTAGATACTCTTTATAAACCCGAGTATATTACAACAAGTTCCCTCATGCATATATATCCATAATATTGTATATTTGGTCTTTAGTGAAGGTAGTGGTAATTCACAGTGATACTTAAACCATGGAATAAGAGTATAGTTCTCTTATGAATAAAGATACTTCATATTTAGTCCTTTCAAAAGGAAAAAAAATGGTTAAATCCATTATACAATAAATGGTAGTATAGATAAAAATAAGGCATGACTAGATGCATTGATTATTCTAAGACCCTTCCCCCACTCAATGAAGTTAACAAAAATTATAAATACATGGATTTTTCTTATTCATCTAACTCTATATGAGAGAACACACTACAACATTGCATCTTGTGTGTACTTTTCAAAGAATATTAATCAAATGTAAACAAAAGTGTGAAAGAAACTATATATCTTATGGGATTCTTAAAATTATTTGATTATGAAATGTGTATTTTTGTTCATAGATAAGGAAATTGTTAAAACATTTGTTCATTTAATGTCTGTAAATAATTGGAGTTTATAGGCTTTGTATTTTGTAATTTGGCAAATGGACTTTAAATACATACACTCATATTCGATAGAAGACTTTGTGATTATGGATAAAATTTACATTTCTCACATCAATTATTTTGTATATTCATTTACATATTGAAGAAAAAAATTCTAAACGAAGATTGTTTGATGCCAAACAAAACCATGTTTTAAAGGAGGAAAAGAAGACTTTATTTTCATTTCCAACCAAAAATACAAAGGTGTCTATAGAAGTTTGTGTCTTGAATTCCTTTTGACAATGTAATTTATTCATATATTCGAAGTATGTATTTCTCACCTTTATAAAGATGAATGATTTAATTATTTAATTTTTCAACCTATTTCATTTAAATTGGGATATCTAGGTGGTATTCTATGTTTAATTTGTTGTAGGTTTCCCATTCTCCCTTCCATCTCTTTTCATTTTCTCTTCATTTAAAGATTTTCCCTTTCTCCTATTTTTCTATTTTTTCATACTTTCATGTTAAAATTATATAAAAATTCACGTACCCCATCATATGAGGGAACTTCCCCTTTCAAACACAAAGGATAATCACTAGTCACTTAGTGATTTCCCCCATGTTGCAAGTTTTATGTCATATCTAGTTCAACAAGGTAATGAAATAAACTAAAAATGCACACTGACACAAAATCTTACCCATAGTTTTTGGTGACTCATTTGGGGTTAAAGTTCCTTGTGCATTCAATTTTAATATATTTCAAGGAACCTCACTTGGACTGGAGGTTGGAGGATATGTTGAAATAATTTAATCAGTGCCTACATGTTTCTAATTCAATAAATGTCATTGGTTAAACCCAACCCCATTATTTTCCCTATCCCATGTGGCAAATGTTTTAGTTCATTGTATTTGGCTCATTATAATTGGTTTCCTTCATGATCAATGCATATCATAGTGTTCAATATGTGTATGATCATATTTGTGATTTTGCAGTAGCCTATGACATTTTAAGAGTTATGCAATAAGATATCTCTGAGACTTTTTATTGAAACTCTCATTGGCCCTGATGTTGAAAGTTTCTAGCACTTTGAATATGGATGCATTACGAATTGGATATCCTTGAAATAAAGTTCCTAAATATATTCAATCTAGTTTTGGACATTTGTGCATTATTGCCAAATTTCTTCCAAACCCAAAAGAAATAAGAAGAGCATATGAGAGAGTTCATAAAATTCTTTAGAAAATAGTTGAGATTAATTGTTGAAGATGATTAACTAATTCTCAAGAACTAATTTTTTATATGCATCAACTCTTTACACCTAGCTATCATAATTATCTTGAATAATAAAAAATCACATGAAGTAGAACTTGCACAACATGAAGCTATTAAAATTGAAGATAACATGATTGTTTTGGGATGTTGAATAAAAAGTTCCAAAAAATGCTATAAATGCCTTAAAGTGAAAAATTAATAGTGTAAACTGATATTATAGAGTCCACAACATTTATATCATAGATTCTTAAAAAAAAATCCCTAACAAGCATGTTAAAAATTCAATAAAGACAAAGAGTAAATGCTTCCCACTCTAAATGAGCATTTCAATTTTAAAATCTTTGGAAAAGGTGAGCTATTGAAGGAATAATTGATTGATCCAAAATAAAATGAATAATTTAGCTTCCCCTTTGGTAAAGAAGAAAATATTATGCATGTTATTCAAGATTACTTAAATTTCATAATCCTAGAAGAAAATGAATTATCTAAGAGATAACTGGTTGGACCAAAAATAGAAGAGGAAAATAATACAAAATGTGATGTTTTACTTTTTGAAGAAGATAATATTGAACCAATTTCATATAAATAATAAAATACCTCTGTTATTATAATCAAAGAATAAGTAGTTAAAAATGAATATTTTCTTGGTGCTTCCTTTTAATGTCTCACTATAGAAAAATTCTATCAAGAATTTAAAACCAAATCATTCAAGCCTACACATTTTAAAGATAGTTGTCATACTAAGTTTTAAATCAAAGAAGATGTGAAGATGGAGAAAAAGGAATGGTGTTCAATATTCATTTCAAAGATAGTTGTCTTACTAAATTTTAAATCAAAGAAGATGTGAAGATGGAGAAAAAGGAATGGTGTTCAATATTCATTTCAAGTGAAATGGAAATTATCAAGGTGGATTAATTGGATGAAGATGATGAAACCAATTCATGTAATGATGACTTTTTATTTAGAATGGGAATAAATATAACCGAGTACCTTTCCTTAATCCATTATGGAAGATAATTCTATTGTTGTTCCATATCAAGAAGATATCCACATCACACTTCTCTTTAATTTGTAACTTAAGGCTAAAAAAATGCATTCAAATTTATTCAACAAAGCATTGAATAAGTTCAATATTTTTCAATAATTATCACAAAATAATGGATAATTCACAATGATAATATTCTAAAAATTGAGGACACTATTGTTTTATTCATTTACAATATCCCAATATGCACAATAATTGTGAGTTCTTCTTCCTTCCACTTGTTTGGTTAGTTTTGTTGAACATGTTGAGGCCTCATGAGTCAAATCCTTTTTTTTTTAAAGACATGTACTTCTCACATCTAGTTAATAGTTGTAGTATTAATTATGCATTTTTCTAAACCCTGTAAATAGTTTTATTTTCTCATTTTGGCTTGCTTTTCTTTTCCATTTTAACTAGATGTGAGAAGTACTACTATGCATTTTTCTAAACCCTGTAAATATTTTTATTTTCTCATTTTGGCTTGCTTTTCTTTTCCATTTTTTGTTTGGCATGTGTGCATTGAATTTAATAAATGCAACAACTTGTTTATTATTCTCTCATTTCCATGTGCTGGTATTTTGTACCCTAAAATATTTTTAGTTGTGTTATCTATCTAGAAGATTTTAGTGGATAACCACATGATCTACATAAAGAGGTCAAGATAAACACATAGATGAAAATGATGATATGGATGTTTGTTTGTTAGACATCAAGATGGATTGACGAATCCTCTTATGCATTTTTTCAAGTAAAAAATAAAACAAACAAATTAGTCTAAATAAGTCATTTGGCCCGACAATGCATGTTCATTTCTCATACAATTGAGAGTGGTAAATTGGCTATTGATTGGTTAGATTTGGTTATGCATAAATTTTGAAGCAAGCGATCTAGTCTAAAAATGCATGTTCATTTCTCATATTATTGGGATAGGTGAAATGGTTGTAAGTTGGTTAAGTCAAGGTGGATAATGAACAAGTCACTAATGAGTTTTGAATTTCTCATACATTCCACCAGGGAATGTGGTTTCACAGTCTGACCCAATTGTTGTCACTAAATGTTATATTTCACAATATGTGCGCTTTAAAGTTGATTTAAGGTAAAATAAAGACATGAATGATTCAAAATATCATAATAAAGATGTTGATTCCATATCACAATGGACAAGGCTTGAAAAACATCATGCAATGAATCGTTTACAATAAAACATAGTAAGTGTCAACTCATCAGTCTTTTCTCTCATGTGTACCCAAATTCTATTACTTTGGTCAATTCATTCAACCATACAGATCATTTCCTAGGCTCTATCTTGAGTCATTATGATGAAGATGTATAGACACATATTTACATGGAATCCATGAAGAATCCCTTCAAAAATGTTGGTGATAGATACACATATTACGTGTAACCTATCATTAAGCAACATCTATTTAGTGTTTACATGCAAGAGAATATTGGCATTTACAGTGGATAATAAAGATGAAGGAGATAAAAAAATCATGATTATAAAACTATCTTACCTATGCAAGTGATGGAAATTCCATGAAGGGAAAAGTGCAAGGATGATGAATCTTCGCTCTTTTCTTCTTTGCTAAATATAGATTATGGATTTGGAGTGCTACATAAGACACCAAAATGTTGTCTATTGAATGTGCATATTTAAGTGGAACTACCAAGATACTCAGTGGCCCCTTTGAAATTGTGATTTTTAGCAAGGGAAATTCTTATGCTATGAGTTGAAATGGTGCAAATACATTACAATGCACACGGTTATCTGCAAGGTTAGAATACAAAGGAAAGTTTCTTGTGAATAAAAAGGATTCAGTTTTGAAAGACAAGTGGAAAATGTATGGGGTGACTAATCGAATTCATTTCCACCATGCAAAATTCGTCTTTTTGCGTCACATCTCTAGAGATAGTAGTAGTAAAGTACATGAGTTTCTATTTACTGTGAAGAAATCGTATCAGACCATTCAAAACGAAATTGTAAAGGCCATCTAGAGGCAAGAAGGGATGCTCTGAAGATAATACAAATTTAAGTTCTCTTTGTTCGAGTACTGACTATATGTCTATATGCTTAGACTCATCTTCTGGTTCTTTTCGACGCCTAGCCTAGCTAAAGCTTCCAAACATGCCTGCAATGATGTCAGATTTATAGATGAACGAGCATGAGATGGCCTTGTCTTCCTATCCCCAAGAATTAAAAGGCTGAATGATTCTTGGTTCTGAATTTCTCAAGATTGATACTGAAAATATAGATATTAATGTCGAGCAAAAAGATTGCACACCTTCAACACATAGCAGAGGGTCTGACAGATAAACCTGATTTACACCGAGTAGATAAATGTACAATGGAAGGTGCACTCATAGCTTTAGAGTTGGTCAGAAGTACGTGACATCTTTGTCCTGGAATCCTTTCCATGAGGAGTTATTTGACCTTGCATGACATAATATCTACAGTAAGATAGATTATCATATAGATAATTTTTTATGTACAAACTTTTCATAGTATACAATTTTTTTTTGTTTTTTTGTTTAAATATAGGAGGATTATTACATTTTACAATTTGGAAATAGTCTTCCACCATCTCGTTAAATTATGGGCTGATGTGAATGTGGACCATTATTAAGTGCATCAATAATTTTATGGATTAATACATACCAGTCAAATATTCTTCCAAACTTCATAAATGTAGAATTGGAAAATACATATGAACTTTATTGATTTCATAATATTAAATTATATATATATATATATATATATATATAAAATAAAAGTTATATGTTTTTTTGGTAAAAGTGCTTGAGAATAATAAAAATAAAAAAAATGGACAAACTCAACATAAATTAAAATAAGTCTTAGAGTCAACTCGAGTTAAAAGTTCATTATATAAATTCTAAAAGTAAAAGTGCTATAAAAGATAAGAATCTAATATACATAAGGATGGTTCTTCTTTCTCTAACTTTCGATGAGAGAACATGTTGCTTCTTTATGTGTTGTATTTACTTTTCAAAGATTGTCAATGAAATACAAACACTGTAACGAAAGAAATTGGATGTTTTATGGGATTCTTAGCATTAATTAATTATGAAATGTGTGTTTTTGTTTATAGATAAGAAAAATGTTAAAAAAAAAAATCATTTCATGTTTGTAAAAATTAGATTTTATAAATTTTGTATTGTAAAATCTAGGAAAAGGATTTTGTGTCAAATGCATGCACTTAGATTTGAAATAAGGTTTTGTGTTTCTAGATAATATTTACTTTCATCATATTGATTGTTTTGTATTTATATTTATAATATTTATTTTTTCAACCTATTTCATTTAAATTGAACTATTTAGGTGGTGTTTTACATTTATTTCATTGTAGGTTTCCCATTCTCTCTTCTATTTATTTTTATTTTCTCTTCATTTATATATATTTATTCTTTCTCCCATTTTCACTATCTTTTTTTACTCTTCAATTAAAAGTACATTAAAATATAAAATACCCCATCATACGAGGGAGTTGTCCCTCTCAAATAGCAATTAAAATTATCAATCACTCAATGATTTCTCAAATGTTTCAAGTTTCGTGTCATATCTAGTTGGATGATTCAATAAAATAAACTAAAACATCACAATGACATAAAAAAATCTACAATAATAGCTACATGGGAAATGTTGGCTACCCATTTCACATGCAAATTTTCCAACCACATCATTCAATATTGTAGGCCAACCAATGTAGCATTTATGAGGGAAATCCTTTTCTAGAAAAGCATGTCTTTTGTCCTCGTTTTAACATTTAAGATGTTTTTAATTTCTACATGAGAGGATATTTATTATATAAATAGGAGTAATTTTATGATGTCAACATTATATTGCAAAATCTATCTTGTGGTTTATGTAGTAGTGTTGATCCTAGTTTGGAGAAGATCATGAGATCTTGAGAGATCTCAGATTCTTCATTTTTATTATTTTTTAGGGATGTCATAATATTTTCTCTTAAATATCCTTATAAATATTAAGTAACACCTTAGTCATCACAATTGTAGACACCTAAATTTGGCAAAAAACCCTTATTCCTTTATTTTATTTCCAATTTTATTTATTTAGAAAACTCATACATTTTAACCAATCTCTAGGATGGTCCCAACCCCAAATGAGTCTTTTTTTGGTCCAATAAGACTAAAAAACCCTAAATACTTATCCATAAAATATCTATTAGGACATTTAAACTAATTATCACTTTTTATCCAGGTTTGCCTTGTAAACAAAATCCTACTTGTCTCCTAGACAAGCATGTCTATGTATGGGCTTCCTGGACAACACCACAACCCTACAAGTTTGTTCCTTTTAGCTTTGTCTCTTTTTTCCATGATCCATTAACATGATAATTAAAACTTCCCATTATCATTTTCAAAAGTTGGATATCACACATAAGTCATCCAAAATTATCATATATATAAAAGGTCTTTCTAAGCCATTAAAGAAGTGAAAATAGATATAGGAATGAATAGATAAAAAGAGATGAAAACATATTTTAGAACTTTCACAAAGCATCAATCCTAAATAAAATATTTTCCATTAAATTTTTGCTTCATAATACTACACACATATGACACTTTTCCATTTAGTCTCTCTAGACATTCTCCTCTACTAAAAGAGGGTAAATAGAATTCAATAGTTAAATTGATCACTTTTATGAAAGAGGAGGTTAACACCCTTACTTGAGATACTCCATTTGACGTAGGATCATATAGGTCCACACTTAATATTGCATCAACCAAAAATAATAGCTAGTTAATAATAAATTACTATAAATTCATTTTTTATTATAATAGTTTACAACATATTTTCAAAGCATTAGGATTTTTATGCCACAATGAGAAGCTCTGCACAAGATGTTTTTCTTGGTTGATAACTAAAACATTAGTATAAAGAGTTTTGATATATATTTACTTTATTCTAAGATATCTCTTAATCAACAAAACAATAATTAGAGATGAACTTAATGAGTGGATTATATTTCACAGAGGAGTTGGATCTTCATTATGCAGTCCATATTTTTAATGTGAGGTCTTTTAGAAATCTTGTAATAAAATAAAGTATCATCATTAAAATTTTATGAGATCATGGTACAAAGTTTTTGATGGTAAATGGTGACTTCGAAGTCCTACGATACCATGCAACTTTATTTGTATTTGTGATGTATTATGGAAGGAGTTGTTGTTGATTATCTAAAATTTAATTTAGAAAGTCATGGAAGCTGATAATGATTCATTTAGTACTGTTTGTAGTGTATTTTGGATGTGTTAGGTTATAACATGTTAATTTTATAAGAAAATGTGGAGATATTTTATATTTATGACTTTATGAAACTGTGTGCATTTGATGATTGTAGTGAAACTTGATGTGTTAAGAACATTTAATGTGTGTGGCATTAGTGGATTATTAAAAGTAATAAATATAAATGCATGGGTGTATATCTCTATAAAAATGTCATCTTCATTTGAAAATGGAATCAATTCCATATTGAGAAACAGTTCTAAGAGTGGTTGTAAGGAGTATTGTGATAGAGATTTGAGCATAGCTCTAGGAGGAGCTATTAGAGTTGACTCACTTGGATAAGACTATTGTGTTGGCCTATTATCTATATGAATTTATGGAACTGTATTATTTGTAAGCTTGTATCATGGAAATCAATATGATATTGTGTAATTTTTCTTTGAAGAAATAAAATTCTATTGTTATTGTTGTATTTACATTATGGGATTATGGGATTCATGATATAAGACATATCTTAATTAGAACATCTAACCATGACTGCATCATTGGTATCATAGTAAGGGAAACAATTGGGATTGAGAGGTCAAGGTTTGTTTTCTATAGTATTTGTTAAGGTAGATAGATAACAAGTGGAGTGTGTAAGAGATATCTACATAGTAATGTGAGAGGCACAATAATAGACCTTGAGATGCAAACTAGTATGACATGTATAGGTTTACAAGTGATGAAATACCAAATCTAGAGTGTTATGTGTTATGTCTTATTTGGTGGATAGATCATTGAGAGTTGTGATAAGTTAGTAACATGCACAAGCTTTGAAGAGGTAAAATATGGGGTTTAATTCATGCATAAGGATAGTGTGTAAGAGATGTAAATAAGTGTGTAGCCCTGATGGATAGGTTGATATTACATTACAAGTTGAAGTAGAAACTAACATGAAAGAGGGGAGGAAATGCATGTGAATCACACTTTGTGTTATGAAGATGAAGATAAAGAAGGTTCCCTAAAATAAGAAAACTTTATAATGGATTGAGGAATATTTAGGGGAGAAGAGAATGATAACATGTATTTTAAAATATATGGAGGTAGAGGTAGAGGATATGTAAGTGAGTGCATGTAATGTAGATGTTGAGGAAGAAGATCTTCCATTTTTATAAGATTAGATAGTTGAGGAGAGCTTATATGTAGTGGTTACAATGGGCTTACGGGAGGTAAATGCAATGGTAGTTTATAAAGATCAAATATTCAACTAAGGATAATAGGAAGACCATCTCTTGAATTAAGAAGAGATGAAGGTGATTAAGTGGATGTTTGAGAAATTAGATGCAAATAGTGGTTAAAGCACATAAGTGGAGGTAGAGAGTGAAGAGATCGATGAAATTTTTGAAGTAATCATGTGGATTAAAGAAATATAAGTATATGTTGTTACAGTGGAAGTGGTAAGTTTATTTTAGGTTGTGATGAGAACAAAAGAAGAGAATGATATGAGAAACATTATGGAATCGATAGTGGAATTGATGGGTAATTTTTGTGATTCCCATAGTTGTTGCGAAATCGTTGGCTTGTGAGCTATATAGGAAAAGGTTAAAGAAGAAGTAGGAGATCAACTCTTAGGAAATAAATATGTATGACTATGGAAGTGTTGGAAAATGTTTTTATGAGAGCTACATATAAATAATGGAAAAACTGATGAATAAAAATGTCAAAAAAGAGAGAATAAATAGAAGTGGTATGAAATCATAAATCCTAGTGATGCATTTGAGAAAGAGAAATAGATGTGATTGGTGGAGGTGGGATGAGTTTTTGTATGTTATGGTAAAAATGCGTATGAGCAAAGAGTAATGTGTGATAGAATACAAGGGAGAGCTTTATGCAATAGTGGTGAAAAAATATTGTGCAAAAGAGGAACAATAAGGGTATACACCAAAGTCATTTTGTCATGTGCAATATCAATGACCACGTGCAAAGGCTTGAGTGTGTGAATATGAAAATTGAGATTGCATAGATGAAATTAAGTGGTTATGTAGAGAAAAAATAGTATTACTACACAAAGGAAGGTGAAAAATAATGTGAACAACAAACATGAAAATGTTTCAATGGGTATTATTACATCATAGAAGTGGAAGAATGGATTTCACAACAAATAAAAATGAGGTCAACCTAGGGAGAGTGGGATATAGTGTAAATTTTAAATGAAAATATTTTAGATGAGGTGGTTATATTTTATCAAAGTTCATTAGGGAAGTGAACAAAAAGTTGAGGGTCATCTTGAATGGTGCAAAGGCATGCCAAGACCTTTAGACATGGTCAAAAGTGTGGGTTTCCCACTCAAAATAGGTGTGTGAGTACCATGCCTAGACATTTTATTCCCAAAGGTATATGATGTAGGATCACCTAGGTCTATGTGTAATCTTGTATCAACCCAAAATAAGAGTAGTTAATTAATGGTAAATTGTGTTGATTTTTTCATTATTATAATAGTCTATGGTATATTTAAAAAAATTAAGATTATTATGCTAGGCTGTGAAGATATACACAAAATTTTATCCAAGGTTATTAACTCAGTGTAGTAGTACATAGATTTTCAATATCTTTCCTTTAGTTTTTAATATCTATTGATGTTGTAGAAAAGTAGGAGTTTTGGTCATGGGCCTAGTCACTCGCTTACTTAGTTGTCCAGATCGATTTTAGTCTTGTTCTATAAATTTGAAGGCCTTGACCAATCCCATGGTGCTCAACATTTAGTACTCAACTATATTAGAATAAATATACATAAGGTGCAAGCCTTATGTACTCACATGAAGTACATCATAGTAGGGATTGGGTTCTGTGTTGGGCTAGTTGTGCCATGGTGCAACTCTATTCTTCAAGGGCTTGGGTTAATGAAATGATGGTTTGGAATTCATGGGCAAAAGCCTTAGGTTTCATGGTCTCAATGGAATTCAAGTGCTTGAGGGCCAATTGGGTATCTTGTTAAGGGGCTTAGGCATATACTTTTGCTTAGGCATAGGCATCATTTTAGGGTCTAGGGTCTTGACCATACTTAATGCAATTCCTATCACAAGTGCAAGGTTCATTGCTAGTTATAGGCCCACCATGATTGAGTCTAGTTGAAGGCTTGTGAGATATCAATATAAATTCTATATATTTAAAGCATTCAATCCACTAAACACTTGCATAAAAAATTTCTTCATTAATAGAGTTTAAAAATAATACTAAAACTTAGCTTAAGTGTGGATTTGATATTAAATTTTAGTGTGTTTAATTTTCAACAACATTATGTGATTTATTTCAAGCATTTCATTCAGTTTGGTGTGTTTACCTTTTGAGCAAGTGTGTTTCTTTTAGTACTTAGTTAAAACTTTAGGAAGTATAAACTTAAGATAGATCAACTCTAAAAATCCCTCAACCAACACTATTAGTTGAACTTAATAAATAACTTGTTAAAGATAGCCTTGGACACTGAGCTTGGTAATTAATGACACAAATATAGATTGGTTAAATGAAGGGATGAAAATGACACCCATCATCCTAATCCTATCCATGGTCTTACACTATAACTCACAAAGGTAAACCCTAATGGGAATGATTAATTAATAAAATAATATTTCTCAAGGAGAAATAGTATAAATATTGTAATTAAAGAAAGAATGTGAAAAAATCATGACATAGGAATAAATGAGAAGTGTGATCTAAGAATTTGACTCAAGAGAGGATGGTTAGTATGGTGTTAGTTTCAAAATAAAAACAAAATGAAAGAAACACACTAACTAGCATAAAATATTTAGGTCTAGACACTAGGGAGAGCTTAGTTAATAAACATGAATAAAAAACACAACTAAAATGAAAAAGAAACCTTATTTTACCTCCCTTGGATGCTCCAAAATGCTTGTTGTAGTGGCTTGCTCAGCTTGTGCTCATGAAGTCCTTGGCAATGGAAGCTTGGCTACCTCTATCTCTCCTTGGCACCTTTGGTTTGTAGCTTGGCTTGGAATCAATTTGGCACACTAGTTGCATGAAGCTTTGTAATCAATTATACATTATAAATTTGCATAATCATGTCTTAAAAGTGATGTTCATGGCCTCTCTATTTATAGATTTTTGAGAATGTCTAGAATCAACTTGAAACATCCATCTTGAGATTGAGATGTGTGATTGAGGATTAATTTAATTTTTGGAATTAAGTTTATAATTATCCTCATCATGAACATGTAATAAGGGTCAATTAAGAGGAATGGAGGGAATCATGGAAGACATTGATGAGGTATGGAGGGCATGAATCTTGATATTTATGGCATTTATGGCCTAGGGATGTCTTTCCAAGAAATGAGGTCACCTGATGATGCAAATATTAAATATTCATTTATAAAAATAAGTATTAAACAAGTTTCCATTGAAGTCTTGATTAGGCTCTAATTTGGTTTAATTAGCTCTAAAGGATGTTTAAGCACTTTGTGCACAAATTACTCAAATTGATTAGAATACCTTGTTATTGGTCCAAAATTCAACTAGATTGGAATTAGAAGTCAATGTCAAAAGCATTGGATCCATTATCCCATTTAGGATGTTTTCAATAGAAAATAACAAAGGCATGTGTCTCATGCAAGAGATTTGATAGGAAATAGCAATCTAGAGCACCTAGGTGTAAAATTAGCATTTTGACTCAAAATGATCTGATCAAAGTTAGCTGGCCCATAAATTGCATTACCCTATTTAATGATACTTTAGCCAAAATCAACACTTTAATATGTCAATTTCACATCATTTAATGTATTTTAGTGTTTTTAGGCAAAATTGTGCATTTTGATGGAAATTGGTCAAAAGCTTGATTAGAGGTTATCAGTGGCCAGATTTAGGTGTCTATAGTTTATCCTAGTTTAAGAAGGCATTGTAAGCTATATGCATAGTAAAATATTCTAAAATAATGAAAAGGTCTTGTATACCTATAACTATAATGATGATAAAGTAATTGTATGATGCCCCCTTGAGGGAATGGTTGGCACAAGTAGGTCGATAAACGGTCACTCAATAAGAAGTGAAATGAGGAGACCAAAGAAAGGAAAGATGATGGGGTGAAAACATAATGATTGAAAAAGTATTCAAAATAATTAAGAATACAAGTGAGATGGTGTACAATGGTTTACCTAAAGGTGGTTATAAGCATTGTAACCTAATAGTGGACACAGGGTATGATAACACAATGATTTGCCCAAATGCGGTTATAATCATTAAGAAGATGGAGCTACCCCTATTAGGATAGACAAAAAAGATAATAACATGCCCATGTATGAGTATAAAAAGTAAAGTGGTGAAAACATAATGATTTTCCCAAAAGTGGCTATAATCATTGAGAAATGCAGGTGGGATGGTGTGTAATGATTTGCCCATAGGTGGTTATAATCATTGGACCCAATTATGGCAAACATAATAAAATTGGTCGAGGATGATGATAACTTAACATAGAGGGTAATGATGAATTAGAACAACCTACTAGTAGGGAGATGCTCATTTGAACTAATAAAGGTTGAAATTCTTTCATGGTTAATTACTCTATTTGGGATATGATTGGGAGTAAATCAAGATGTTGGTGCTGAAGAGATGCCACCATTGCTGAATAGACTTATTGAAGCTTAGATTTATTATAACATGTGTCAGTAGGCATCATGGTATAACATCATGAGGACTTGGCTGAAATATGCATAAGGAATGACTCCCATAATCCAATACTCAATAGAAAATAATGCACCAATGATAGAAACTATGATGACAATGTAAACATATAAATATGGATTGATTCAAGTGTAAGTGTGGGCAAGGAATCACCCAATGAACACATATAAACTGAATCAAGACAATAATGCTGAAAGCAAACAAATAGACACATAAACAAAACAACGAAAAATGAAACACTCAATAAAAATCATATGAACATTGCCCCTAAAAAATAGGTGAAAAATTAACAAATGAACAAGATGGGGGAATATAATAAAAGGAAGGGGTGGCTGAGCTATCTCCATATGCACTAGGAAAGTGGATGCTACCTACATAGTTCCACAAATGTAATATCCAATAATAAAACTTCAAGCCAAATGTAGTTCTCCTAGGGAATGGGAATAATGTGATAACTAAGGAAAACAAATATAATAGATGTGATAGAAGAAGAGGAATGGTCTTGAAAAATGGCAAGTGCATGAGATAAAAAGGCCAAAAAGGATGGGGAAACTAAATGACAAGTGATTTTCTTGTAACTTAGTAAAGGTTCCCAGAATCCTTAAGGCAAAGAAGTGGTTAATGTTTTTGTTCATTTCTAATAAATTTTCAAATGTTTTTGAAATTATTTTGGAGTATCTCAACTCAGTCAAGAATGATGAGACACTAAATGGTTCAATCTCATAAAATGGTGAGAGTGTTCAAACTTAGGTTTCTCACAAAATGGTGAGAGCATGGCTTAGGTTGCTCATAAAATGACAAGAGTGTTTAAACTAAGGTTACTCACAAAATGATGAGAGTGTGGCTTAGGTTGCTCACAAAAAGGTGAGAGCATTTAAACTAAGGTTGCTCACAAAATAGTGAGAGTGTGACAAGGGGGTGACTAAGCTAACCTCAATAAGTATCAAGTGCTACCTACATAGTCTCAGAATAGGACCTTAGGTCACTATAGTTCCACCCTATAGTAGAAAAAATTGACTAGTGTAGCAGTCAATTCAAACAAAACAAGCACAGTTGGTAAAAAAGGCATAGTACAACATAGGAAGTTGCAAGTTGGTATGCCAAGGCTTAATAAACAAATGTTGCCCCTTAGTTATAACTAAGACACAATGAAATGGATTAATGGTATTAATTTTTCTAAAGGTAGTTATAATTAATAACAAGACTAGTGATAAGAAAGGAAGAACAAACGAGGGATACAACTACTAAAAACTTCTATCACACTACTCCAAAATAGGATCTGTGTTTGAAATACATGAAATAAATAATGAAACTAATCAGATACCTTGATGCTAAAACTACGTAACAAATGGAAAAAACCAAGGTCAAATGGGCTAGGCTTGAGAACACACTAGGTTGATAGAATAAAAGTGAAAAGTGAATATGACTAAGAGGATAGATAAGGATGATATTTGTATAAAGAAGAATAGTGATAAAATGACATAATTGAAATGGTCCTTATAAACAATATGCCTTAGCACTCAAGCATAGTACAACTTGATATGAATAATATTCATCAGCTTAGGAAGTTCATCTCTGTCTAGTGTGGTAAGCTAGTATGGTCCTAATCCATAATCTATAATAATGATGAAAGGCCCTATCCAATTTACTTTGAATTTTCCTTTATGTTTCTTCTTAGTTGTGGTATTCTTTTGGTTTTATTTAAGAACAAGATCACCAAGTTCAAATGTTTGATACTTAACATGCCAATTATAGTGACCTTTAATTCAGTTCTGATATGCTTGAATACTATTGAGCATAGTTATGCATTTCTCATCAACTAGGTCTAGCTCTTGCAGGCAAGCTAACCTTAATAAGAAGGATAACCTTAATACCATAAATGAGGATGGAGTGGCTCCTATAGGGCTATGATGATTGGTATGGTATGCCCAAAGGGCAGGGAATATCTACAGGTGCCAATCATGACTGACATCATTTCCAATCTTTTTGAGAATATTGACAATGTTTTTGTTTGATGCTTTAGCTTGGCCATTACCTTGAGGATAATATGTTGTATAAAAATGGTGGGTGATGTTATATTCAATATATAGCTAGTCTACATATTTATTCTTGAATGATCCTCCATTATTAGATATAATGTCAGAGGGGATACTGTAGTAGCAAATGAGATGGTTAAAGATGAATTTAAAAATTTGCTTTTCAGTCATGTAAGTGAGGGGTATAGCTTCAACCCACTTAGTGAAATAATTGGTGATGGTAGGGATATGTTTATGGACATCATATGAAGTGGGGTTGATATTCTCAATGAGGTCAAGTCCATATGTAGAAAATGGCCATGGTGTCAACATTAGTTTTAGAGTTTTAGCTGGGGTATAAATTAGATTAGCATGATGTTGACATTTGTCACACTTCTTTACATATGTAGTGGCATCTACATCCATCATGGGCCAATAATAACCAGTACACAAGAGATTTTTGGATAGGATTGCCTCACTAGAATGAGTTCCACCTACTCCTTCATGAACTTCTCTTAATGCTAGTGTAGACTCTGCTAAAATTAAACAATGAAGGAGAGTTCCATCAAAACTATGACAATAAAGGGTGGATCCAAGTAGAGTATAATGAGTGGAATGATGAATGAAGGTTTTGGTTTATTTTAAAGATAGGTTAGGTAGTATAACTTGGTTATGAAGGTAGTTGTAAAGGTCTAAGTACCAAATAGAATTAGGACCAACACTATCATAAATCATTGCAACGGTTAAAGGTTCATGAGCTGGTGCTGAAAAATTCTTGATGAGGAACTAATACTCGCTAGCTTTATCTATTTGTAAAATTAGAGAGCCAATAGTAGCCATGGCATCTGTAGTTATATTAATAGCCCTTGGTATGTGCTCAAACTGAATGTTGGCAATTTATCACTTAAGAGTGTCAACCATGGCTTTATATGGAACCAACTTGTCATATTTGGTCTAAAAATGGTTTGTGACATAATTGATGGTTAATTGAGAATCATCATAAACTTGGAGATGAGATATGTTCTAATTTAATGCCTATTGAAGTCTACCAACAAGTGCTTCATACTTGGCCATGTTGTTTGTATAATGAAAGATAATTCTAAATGATTTAGGGATTAGATCCCCCTATGGTGTAATAAACAATAGGCCTACCCCTGACCCATGTACAATAAATGAATTATCAAAATAAAACTTGTAAGGCTACTCTTCAAGGGGTGTGTCAATGATGATTATTATGGATTCATCAAAAAATTGAAACATGAGTGGTTGTGTGTCTATGAGAGGTGCTTTAACAAGTTGATCTACAAGAACTTGTCCCTTGATTACCTTTTGATTGACATACTCTATATCAAACTCACTAAGAAGCATGATCTATTTGGCCATGCTACCTTGTAAGGCTATTTTATATAATAGATACTTGAGCATATCTACTCTTGAAATGACCATGGTCTTATTGTTCAACATGTAATGGCATAGTTTTTGAACTATGAAGACCATGGCTAGACAAGTTTTTTCAATAGGTACATAGTTATGTTAATATGTAACAAAGGTATGGATTAGGTAGTATATGACATGATCTTTTTCATTGTCATCATGTTGAGCCAAGATTGCCCACAGAGCATGGTTGGTAGCTGATAGGTATAACAAGAATGGATTTCCTAGCATAGGAGGTAATAAAAAAGGTAGATTAACAAGATAGTCTTTGATTTGTTGAAAATTTATTGGTAGTGATCATCTTAGTGAAATGCAACTCCCTTCTTCAAAAGATGTGTAAATGGATGACACTTGTCTACCAACTGAGAGATGAAGTGTCAGATTGATTGGATCTTACCCTAAAAACTATGGAGTTACTTTAAATTGGTTGGTGATGGCATCTTAGTTATAGCATGGACATTAGCCAGATCAATTTCAATACCTATATGAGACATGATGAAGCCAAAAAAATTTCATGAGGTTATACCAAACACATATTTCTTTGGATTGAGTCTAACTTTCTACTCCCATAATCTTTCAAATATCTTATACAACACTATTGGATGATCGACCCTAATTTTAGATTTTCCCAATATGTCATCAACATAGTCTTCAATAATAACATGCATCATATCATGGAATATGATATTAATGTCCCTTTGATATGTAGCTCTAGCATTCTTAAGGCCAAATGGCATTACCTGATAACAAAATGTTTTTCATGGAGTGGTGAACATTGTTTTATGTTGGTCTTCTGGTGCTATTTTGATTTGGTTGTATCTTGAAAAGCCATCTATGAGTGAAATAATTTCATAACCTATCATGGAGTTGATGATCATGTCAATATTAAGAAATGAAAAATTATCTTTATGACAAGCTTTGTTGATGTCTCAAAAATTAGTATAGATTTTGATCCCTTCAGGCTTTTTACTAACAGGTACCACATTATAGATCCATTTTGAGTAGTTAATGGATTAGATACATCTTGCTTCTAAGATTTTTTCCAATTCTTTATTTATGAATACAATAATGTGAGGATGCATCTTATGTAGATTTTGTTTGACTGGTTTATCATTAGGATTAACCACAAGGTGGTGCAGAACCAAGGTGGGGTCTAAACCTGACATGTTAGAATATGCCCATGCAAAGATATCTACAAATTATCTCAATAAAGATGTAAAGACTTCATGTTCCTCCTCAGTGAGGGATGCACCTAATTTTATCCATTTTGAGTTTGATGGAGTCCTAATGTTTACCTCTATTTTATTTTCAACTAGAAGGGTTGAACCATCATCTAAGATAGTAGGCAATGAATTAAACTCTTGGACTATGTCAGGGTCCTCTACTTGGGTTTGATCTTCAAATTCTCTTAGGCATGATGAATTTGAGTCCCCTAGTGGGAGAGTTGGCCATGTGATAAAAACAATCATAAATTCTTGAAGAATTTGATCAAATACTTGTTGTGCAAAACTGAACTCAAATCTATAGGCAAGTTCATCATTGGTAGTCTCTTGATATAAATTTAAATAATAATGAACATCCTCATATAATGGTGCCTAAAACAAGTTTGCACCACTAGACTAGCCTTTATCTTTACTTTTTCCTTGGTTAGAAAGTGCCTCAAAGATGTTTTTACTTTGGGACCTCAATGTTTTACTTATTTGTTTATGGCTAAGGGTGTTCACCTGCTCTCCAAAATAGGCTACAAGATCTAATGTAATTGAGAATACTGAATTGTGATCTCCCAACATAACATTGTCTCTAAGGCCTAAGAAGTCACATAATGACTCATCATTCTAGAACTCATCAATCAATAGATTGTATTCTTATTGGTCCTAATTTATTAGTTGGGGATAATATAATGGTAGTGGATTGCAATGAATGACCAAGGTAAGGGCAAAAATGGCCTTGTTAGCAAACAAGTTGGTTTCAACTAGGTCATCACAGGTGAGGCTAGGATCAGACTCTACTTAATTATCAACATCATCATCAGTAGTCACTAGTGATGGAGTTTGAATAAGATATGTGGGTTCACCCCTGGGCAATTTAAATCCAAGTCCATAAGGTCTTTCATACTTAGTCATGAAAATTGGCTTGATGGTTCCTTGCTGATTTGGTCTGAGGCCTCTTCCTTCATAATTATGACACTCCATGATCCTATTAGAATAAGATACTTTGCACTTTGATAATAATCAAATTGGTTTTCATCATATAGCCATGATTCATCCCCTTCAAGAGGGTTAGGTTCTAGGCTAGATGTTAGTACAAATATGACAGGTCCCTTATCTTTGTTCTTTTGTTGCCAATGCATATGTGGGGTGACTTTAGGTCACCTAAAGGTTTTCAAATTATGAGAAAGATTAGCAATATGAAATGTATCATGGGTCACATACTCTCTCAGTCCTTTATTTGAAATGGTGAAATGATTAGAAGCTTTAGGAGGTGGCATGTGGGAAAGAGAATCCAAGGTATTAGGATCTATGCAATTATCCAGTGAAGGATCAATAAGTATAGCCTTTCCTTTATCCTACTTGGAACTTGGATTCATGTTTTACTAATAATTGTAGCTTTGAAATTTGGCCTCAAGATGTTTGTAGTGTTCATATGGGTGTAAATCTCCTAGAATATTCACTTCCATCCTTGAGTGGGAAAAATTGATACATTGGTGTAGCATTGATGGGACTACATGAATCTCATGTAACCAAGGCTTTCCTAGAAGCATATTATATGACAACTGAAGATCAAGCACATGGCAAAGTGTATCATGGGTCAAAGGCCCAATGATAACTAACAAGTTAATGGTGCCTTGTGACTCTCTTTCATGATTATCATAGGCTTTGATGGTTATTGTTTTTGGATGGAGATTTACCATTGTGTACCCAAGAAGCTTGATGAGCTTTAGAGACACTATGATGAGGCCTGATCCATCGTCTATAAGGACATATTTCAATTTATGTTACTTTATATAAACTTTTATGTAAAATGGGTTATTATGGAGCATGCCAAGGGAAGACATATCACTTTGGTTGAATGTGACTTGTTGGGATGGAGCTAGGTTCCAACCAAAGCTTTAAATTTATCAAAGGATATGTCACTAGAAATAGTGGATTGGGTTAACAAATCATTCAAGATGTTCTTGTGGATTAATGACATTTGCAATAAATCTAAAATAAAAATTTGTGCTAGTGTCTTCCACAATTGTTCCATAATATCAAACTTCTTATCTTGGTTAGTATTGGATGGTTTATTTCAAGGCTGAATAGTCAGTTGGATAATAGGTAAAGTGGTTGATGGTTGTGGGCCTAGGATAGTAATATTCAACCTTTGATTTGTGATTGTAAAATATAGATTAAATACTAAACCATTATTGATAACAAATATTGGAAATAGTGTGGGAGAAAACATGATAAGTCTTCATTACCTATGCAATCATATGTGGTCACATGACAAGGATGAGTTATCGATATAAGGTCCAAAAGGGGAAGTCCTAGTTTGCTAGTTTGTCTATATGCACTCCCAAGCTAGAAAAGCATTATCCATGTAATTTGGTTTAATCTTGTTGTTTATCAATGGTCTAGGCTAATTAGTGCTTGGTCTAGGATTAATAGAGATGGTATTAACACTACCCCCTACAATATGACCTACAACCCTATTATAGTCATATGCAACTGCATGGTATGTTTGTTGGTTGTTACTATTCTAACCTTGGTTTTATCCATTGTTCTATCATTGTGGGTTCTATTATTGATTTCGTTGATTCTACTAGTTTGGCCTTTGATTTTGATACTATTGATTTTGTTGCTACACTAGTTATTATTGTTGTTGTTACTATTGATTGTTATGATGGGGAAAGGGATTTTGATAAATCCATAGAGTTTTATTGGAAGTGGAAGCACCATTATTCAATGTTATCTCACCATTATCTAATATATTCTCAATTAAATGCTTGATTTGGACTCATCTTCATAGATTATGCCCATTAACCTGATGATAGTCACATAATTCATTCTCATAGCACCAATCAAGATAATGAATAACTTGTGGATAATGTTTTGGTATAGGCCAAGTAATCATATTAATAGTAATAAGCTTATGAAATATAGACTCAATAAGTTTTCCTAAGTCACTAAAAATACGAGGTGTAGGCACGGTTCTCCTTGAAGGAGGGGTTTGAAATGGTAAAGGCTACTATATTTATTATGTAGGTATTGGTTGTTGTGCTTGTGACATTGGTTGGAGATTTTTGTGGGTAGGATTAAGCTAAAAATGTGGTTTAGATGATGTTTTCATCATTTAGACATGATAGGATTTGGTTACTCCATTTCCCACAACATTCCTATTATGGTTGAATTGCTTCGATCTTTCTTGCTTATTGGCATGTGTCAGTTGTGATGCTTGTGTTTGAATGGGATGTTGATTTTGGCCATTTCCCTGATTGGTACTTTGATTTTTATTAATTTAATTAAGCTTGATGACTAGTTTTATTGATGAGTGCCTACTCGATCAACAAACCTTTATCAATGATCTCTTTGAAAGTATGTGCACATTGTAGCTCCAGATGATAAGCTATCTCACTATGCAAATTTTTAGTAAACACAGTGTCTAATTATTTATCTAGTAAAATGTGGGTGAAATGACTTACAAGGGCTCTTCATCACTATAGATAACTTGTAAAACTCTCACCAGCTTTTTGATTTGCTTGTGTTAAATCCACTAATGAAATCTCATGCTTGAGATTATAGGAAAAATGTTGCACAAACTTATCAAAAAGATCATCAAAATTTTTTACTAAAATTTTGGGCAACTTTTAAAACCACTCTAAGGCTTGTCCAACCAAGCTCCTTGAAAACAACAACAAAAGGTATATGTCGCTATATGCCACTGGTTGACATGCAACAAAAAAATTTAGTTAAATGGGTCTTAGGGTCACCTTTCAATTTGCATTTGTCAAATTTTGGTGGTTTTTATCCTAGAGGAAATGGTATCTAAAAATAATCCATGTTGAATGGATAAGAACACACATCATCCAATTTAAACTTTTTAGTCTATTTCCTAGCTTGAATGGTAGAAATTACATCCTTCATCTATTACAATTCTTGGGGTAGGAAACTGAAAGGAACATTGGTTTGAGGGAGAATATTAGTTTGGGTAGATGGTTGGGAGGTCACAAATGGGACACTATAACCAGGGTGTGATGGAGATACCTATTAGGGTATATTGGTTTGGTTGGGGAATGGACCAATAATATGCATACATGGATTAGGATGTACTTGAAATTATACATTTGGTTGTGTGATATTCTAGTTTGGGTTGGTGATAAAGGTTTGACCTAGAGGATTTTATGGTTGAGATGGAGGGATATAACTATACTATGCTTATTGGGGTTAAAAAGGGACATGATACTGACTAATCAAACCTTGCTGTTGAGTGGAAACTTATGGACAAAGACCCTATCTATGAATATTTGACACATTTTAAACCAAAAATTGTCTAGTAGGTACTTGAGAAACATGGGAGCCTCCTTGTTGCATGAATCCTTATGGGGAAGTGAAAACAAGTTATAGATTCAGCATCTATCACTGACCAATATTTGCACCTTGTTAACTAGTCATTGCTTGGTTTTGGATTAGAATAATAGTCTATGACTGAAGAGGTATGTTTGTCATTACCTGGTGAGGTGGAACATTATTTTACCCTGATTGAAGTGTTAATGTATTTGTCCTATGCTGTGTTGGTATATTAGATTGTGCCTATTATTGTGGAATACTACTTCTTACTTGTTGAGGAGGAGGAGGATTCATCACATTCTATCATTGAGGCATGACATTAGCCATTGTTTGACTACCTAATCCCATAGGTTATACACTTGAGGAAGCATCTAGTTGAGGTTAGGATGTAAAAAATCATACTCCCTGGTATGAAGATCCACTCATGGATTTAACAACATGCACATGTTATTGGCTAGTTATTTGTGCATTCGTACCACTTTGATCAGGATTAGATTTTGCTTGTACATTGTCCACTATGTTTGGCTCACTATTCTATGTAGAAGTCAAGGACACTTCTTCAATAATGGGCATATGCATCAAGTTATCTACTGAAGTGGTTTGCATGAATGGTTCAAAACTCAGATTCTCTTGTCTAGTTAACACTATCGACACTCCTATTGAAGAAACTAAGTCAATAAGAGGTTTGCTCACCATGTTCATTTGATTGAAATTGCATGCTAGATTCAGGTAAGTTTGATATGCTTTATGAATTTGGTTAAAGTGGTCTTCCATGATGTTTTTTCATAGATTAGATAAATTAGGGTCTTGATATGTTGTTTGGAGTAGAGCCATAGGATTGTTAGAAGAAGCTTGTTGATCATAAATGATATTGTGGGGCACTCTTACTAGGTTGGGTAAATTATCGTAGGGGAAGTCTATTAAAAACTTTCCCCCTACCTCTATGGATCTAACAAAAATCTTGTCTTTGTTCTCTAATAAATGTCATTCAAACAAAAATGGATCATACGTGGAAGTTGTATTAGTAGAATATGACTGTTGAAAAATTGACTTATCCACTGTGGGTATTGTAGCTAGGTATTATGTAGTTTTTTCTAGGTCTTGATCTAAATAAGGTGGTGTGTTAACCAAATAATTATCCAATGGATCTTAGCTTTATGCCCCTAATTGAGTATTATAAGAGGGATAAGGATCCATCTCATAAGCAATATTATCTACATAGGGGTCTTGCACCATTTCTTCATGTGCAACCACATTACTAATGCCTAGATTGTACATGATTCCACTATGGGTGTAGGAATACATGTTGGGATCCATATTCAATGCTTTGTGATAAAAAGGCCAAAGAGTTTTTCAAACTCTAAAAAGACAATGTCTAAAATAGATGATGTTCCAACTTGGTCTAGATTCGTCAAAAGGATCAAAAGGTATAAGTTAAGATTTATGAGGAAACAAGCTAGTGTGAAGTATCTAACATTTAAGAGAGTAGCCTCTCATTTCAAGAGTCTATTGCACATAAGGCTAACTCATTGGAATTAGATGCCTCCTAACTCAAAGAATAAAATACAATACTCTGATCTCACTTTAGAAATGTTCAAGAAATAATTGAGGATGCATGCCCTATGTTGATTATTCAAGTCCTGGGAAACCAAGTTATCTCTATGGAGAACTAGATCACACTTATTCTTAATCAACTGACTAATAATTGGAAGTCTATGTAGAAGATATTTTATCTACACTAGTAGGGTCAAAATATTAAGGTATAAATTGAGATAAAGATTGAGATCTTGGATTATGAATAATTTTTAGACACTACAACACTCCAAGCACAATAGTTGGCATGAATTTTTTTGGATTGGAATCAATAGTTACACAATATGTGGGGAAATGTGAATGCAGAATTTGCTATAGATGAAAAATCTAAAACAAAATGGAAGACTAAGTAGCCACTAAAAAGGAACTAAACATCACATTAAAAAAATTAATGGTATCCTAAGATCTTGTTATGGGGTGATTACAAGGTTGTAAAAATAAAATGCTGTGAAACACATTTGTAGGGGCCTAAACACTATGGCGCACAAATCGACTAGAAGAGGTGAGACATGGCATCTAGTTAAAATTTTCAAATGTAGGAGCCTCCATTATGACAACTGAGGATGATGATATCAATCATCTCATGGCTTTCCAAATTCTACTATGACAAATGATGATTAAGATCAATGATACCCTACTAGATTGGAAAATTTAAAGGACTTGTCCTCCCTTGATAGTTTTATGATTTTGTTCATCATGATACCTTAATATATTCCACCATGAAAAATTCAATAAGAACTTCATCAATGGAAATTAACTTAGTCTTCAATCCTATCACAACAAACACTTCCAAGAATAGATCCTATAGTTGTGACTTTGTCAACAACATCTCTAACAGTAGTTTCATCCTTTGGTGATCCCTCATATTTATTAGTTCTAGTTGAATCAATTACATTGAATCCCTCTATATATTCTCCATCATATCTCATGTCACCTCTTTCCACTTAGGTACTATGACATGATGCAATTTTTTTTAAAAATATGATTTTTCATAGGTAGATTAGATATGAGAAGTGGGGCTAGGTTAGTTTAAAACCCGCAAAAGGATGCCACTTAGTTATTCCATGCTATTGAAAACTTACAAGGGTGGTAGACTAGTATGATGCTTAGTTGAACACTTGAATAGGTAGATAATTAGTGCCTGAGAGGTGAAAATAGGTAAATGGCACCTTGAGTGATAATTGTGACTCATGTTTAGTCTAACCTAGTTTCAGGTAGCTTTTTTATATGCAGATGGAAAAATCATTCTTGTGATGTTGTCTCAAAATGAGACAACCTTTTAATTATAAGAAAGTGTTGGTAGTAACTTAGGACTATAAAATTATATAGTATATATAGTCAATACATGTATGTAATGCATGATTTTTTAATGTGTATATCCATTTTGACTTGTTCCAAGCACTTGTAATTTTTATGTCTACAAAATATGAAAGGTCTTGTTCTGTCTTATATCAAAAGGATGAATGCAAAGCAACTAAGTCATGTGAAGAAGGTTATAAATATTGAGTTGATATTTTTAAAGGAGTTCCATTTATGATAGAGATCAATAAAGATTATGATATTGTTACATCATGATTCTTAGTTCCTTGTATGATGCATTTTTGTTAATATATTCCATTTTTCATTTATACTTTATTTATTAATTTATTTTATAATATGAAAGAATACTTATTTTTGGATTGTTTACATCAACAATAATTTGTATAAGTTAATTGTAAGCATACCTAATTCTCGTAACATATGTTTGTATATGTCTTAGTTATATTTTTTATTATCTATATCACATGAGTTATCTACCATTATCAAGGTTTGATGGAATTTCCAAGAACCTCTGCTACTACATGTGGAATGATTTTTTCAAAGTATGCCTTATTTGAGTTTTGGTTTGTCTTTCCCTTCATTTACTTTTCTACATCCAATCACATTTCAACATGTGGTGGATTCTAGTTGGTTCATAGTCATGGAGATCATGGATTCACTTTAATTATTCACATGACTTTAAGAATTTTCAAATATGTGTATTTATTAATTTTGTTTTATCTTCTTGTGGCATCTAAACCCTTTCACTATCATGTCTTTTTTGGTAACATGTAATATTTTTGTGCAGTGCATTTTTAACTGAGTTGTGATCCTTTGTCACTTTTCACTTTACTACTTCCAATTAATGTATCCCATATGGATGATTCTTATTGGGCACACAGTCACAATGTCACAAATCTTGTAAATGACTTTAATTAGTATAGCAGATGTGTTGATTTTTAAAGTCCAATTTATAGTTTTAATGGGTTTATTTTAACCTTTTCCTTGTGCATAAGTAATAAATAATACAAAATTAAAGATTTTAATAAAACATAGACAATTTTTTAATGGATCTAAAAATATATAACAAACAAGTGGAAATCATTGAGAATCCATGGATTAATAGTCACTCAGAGTCTTGTTATATTAAATAAGCCCATGACATAATGTTTTGATGCATTGAGTTATTAAATTTTATTTATGTTCCACTAGTCTACCTTTCCTTTTCATATTCAATTTATACTTTTCGGTGGCCATGTGGTGAACCTTGCATATGAATAAAGAGGCCACACCTAAAAATCACATTAATAAACATGCACCACTTTAATGAAAATATGTGATAGACAAATAAGACACATGATAACTCTCTTGAGGCCATAAGGTCATGGACTAATGAAATTCTCATTTTTGTTTTCAAAGTGGCCCCCAAATATCCTTGGTTCCATTAGATATTGAAATCCATTTAATTTTTTCACATTTCCACAAGGTCCTACATATAACAAACAAACAATGATTAATTTTTAAAATGTAAAGTATGCTTTGACATTTGTGATAAAAAAATGAATTTCAAACAAAGAACATGTGTGTTTCAAAAATTCACATGGTCAAAAACAAAATATCATTAAACTCCTATGGTGAAAAAGGAGATAGTATAAGTCCAATGGACTCATGGAGATCACGTAGTAAATTTTAGCTTTGAATTTAAAATAAAAAGGCCTCTATGAATTTATCTAGGATATGTGATTTGGATTAATTTATGAATGGGCATACATAATATGAATATTACAAGTGATTTTTTTTAATGAACCTTAGGCTTAGGATATATTAAATAGGATCACCTATACACATAGGTTTTTGTAGATAATACTTGCATGGCCACTAAAATTAAAACCAAAGTATAAAGATGTGATAATATAAATAAACCTAAGTGCCAATGAAATTTTTATATCTATATAGAATGAAAAATGGCCCCTACCTATTTTGAAGAATTGGGATGTGTTGATCACAACAAATGGCAACATCTATGGATAAAACATTATTTTGTTTTTATAACTCAATTTTTTTTGGTTTTATCTTGAGTGAAAATTAAGTAAACATTAAAAATAATTTCATATTTTAAAATGAATTTTTGAATGTTATTTCTATCACAATCACATAACATACTAAGTACTCATATCTTAAAAGAGACAATAATGTGTGAATTTATTCATTCACCTTATCATGAATAATTTTGATAAGATATGAGAGCAACCACTTGATCATAAATTTATGATGGGAACTTTATATATACATATACATATACATATACATATACATACTATGTAAGGAATGGCTTGGGAAAGGATGGGTATTATTCTACTGCTAGCCAATGTCTACAGCCCCAATTGGTTACATTTGGCTCCACTCTAAACCATGTTATAATTATATTTATACATCCATATCTTTAATGGATATTACCCAAAGAACCCTTATAAGATTAAAAAAATTATTTTATTTTAAGTTTTCATATTACTTGTGTACATGCATGTGTGTCTTTGTGTGTATGATTTCCCAAAGGCTGGGAACCAATATAGCCAAGTATAGGGATAGAAAAATTTAATCTCAATTGATATTTATTTTTATTTTTCATGCTCCTCAATTTAATATTTATTATGATTAATTTTATCCATGAAAATTCATCAATGTGAAAAAAATCTTAATTAATGTGAAAATGCTAAAAGAAAATTTCATTTTTTTAACAAAACTATAATAACATCAAATATGATATCATTGTTCACTAACAATTTTACCATTTTTATTGAATTTGAAAATTTTTATAGTGATCCAAGATCCACAACATGTATGGATATAGTTGGGTAACCTAGATATAGAAATTTTTTGGAAGTGGTCTAATTTCCCTAGGTGGATACAGAGAAAAATGTCCCCAGTTTCTCTTATTCTACCTTCAAAAATGCTTATTAAGTTACCAGGTAATCAAAAAAAGATAATCTAAGAAAACATTAAATAAATAAAAAATAATATAACTAATCTTATCTTAAACTAACCTAGACTAAAAACTTAAAATAAAGGTGGGAGGGTAGGTTTGGAAACAGTGTGAAACATTTCCCATTCCCTGATAAAAGCAAGTTTTTGCTAGTTACATTTATCAATATTATTAAAATGTCCTTGTATTTTTTTAACAATTCAATCAAATTTATTATTTTAGAATAAAATAAATTCACAATCATTTATTCATCATAAGCATTTACCTTAATTCCTAAATAAAAATTGACAATGGTATAAGAGACATTTACCTCAAATTCAGGGCAAGCATGAATACAATATTAATTTACTTGAATATTAGTGACTATGATTTTTGGAGCAAGAGATTTAATAAAGAATAGTTTTTTGAGATTTGTATAAGCTACTAAATAATCATATTATTTTATTTTTCTTACATGGATTTATTATGTTCTTCTCGATCTAAAATATGTTAGTCTTCATCATCATCTAACATTTGTTATTCTATTTTAATATCAAAATTTGATAGACTATCCTCTCAATATTATTGTCAGGTATATAATATGCAACACACTAATTATTCATCACTCTTACAATTCATATGGTTCTTATGCATCATATGCAAATTCAAAATATATTTCAAAAAAAAATCATTCATAATGCATTCATTTGTATCCATGACAAGTGCTAGTTGATTACACTCAATGTGAACAACATTCTAATCTGAATGGTTGATCATAGGAAAATTAAATTATTTTTAACTTTAGGAATGTTTGGAATAACATTTTTAAAGATGTTAATTCTAACTATTTTTTCACTTTTTCACATTCAAAAGAAATAAGAAACTAAGGGTTAATGGTCAGGGGTTAGATGATACCCAGATGAAGTTTGTGCACCGTATCTAGACGATTGAAGGAGCCCCTCATTGGCTGTGGAGGACGACACCTATAGATAAAAAAGGCTTAAACAAGGAAAATGTTAGATAGATATAAGGTGGACTACCAAGTAAAGGCTCGGTCCCAAAAGTGCAAAGACTTCTTGGAGGGATGATAGTCCACTTGTTGATAAAAAGAATGTTGTAATGGAGAAATGGTGAAAGACTAAACAAAAGAAATAGAGATAATGCGTACCTATATTTTGCTATCAGTCTTCCATAGTCACCAACATCGGTAGTTCTACCAGCATCAGTTGTCAAGGTTGCCAACGTCAGTTAGTATGCCGACGTCGGTAGGGGCAATGGTCGATGTCGGACAGGGCAATGGCCTTGGGCAAATTTTTGGTTATTATCTGTGGTTAACAAGATGGTCTGTGGTAGTCTGAGAGTCTGTGCAAGTTTTGTAAGGCAATAGATAGGGTCTTAAGAGGGACAAAGGGGTAGAGGATAGGTTGTCAAAAGGAGTAGGGATATGGGGAAGGCCTCTTAGCATCTCCAAGAAGAAATTCAAGTCTACTCTGTCTACAGTACTTAGAAATAATAGAATAGAGACTGGTTACCAATGCTTTTCAAAATATTGAAATAAAAAGATAGAAGAAACACTTAGCTCTGGTGAGATGAAGAACCAAGGTGTTGGATGCTTGTGCCTATTACAGCTAATGTCAAGATCCTGTGTAATGCTCCAATCTGATCTGAAGTCACTTGGGCAGAATCCCTACAGCCAGGAGAGTGTTGATAGAATGTTGATACCTGCAAAGAGTCAAAGAGATAGAGAAAATTGATCTAGGCAAGAGAATTAGCATCTAGGGGTCTAGGGGTCTTTGATTTGCCTCTCGGGCCTGTTGTAAGAAATTGATGTCATTGATCCTGTCAGCATCAGTCAATGGGTAACCGATGTCGGCAGCTAGAAGATGGGGAAAAAGGCTATTTTTAGCCTTTTGCTTGTTCCTCCATCTGCCAAGTTTAGCGGTCGTGATTAAACAGTCGAAGGTGGGTTTAATAGGCACAGGGGATTAATGGGAGAGTTGGAATGATTAGTCATAGGGTGATAAATGAGGGTATCCAAGGGTGAGAAATCCAAGGGTGATGTCAAGGGTGGTGTTATTAATTTAAAATAAATATTTTTTTTTAAATTAATAAAGTGTGAGGGTTAGGTATGTTTAGAAGTAGACCAAGGGGACCAAGGGGTAGTCGACCAAGGAGTAGACACAATTTTGATGTCTACATTTGCCCCTTTTTGCCTTGTTGGTTGTTCTTGATGAACTGTAAGACAAAAATAGGAGTAAGTTGCCTCAGGTATGGGATAAGGTTGTTTTTGGCTTGTTGGTTGTTCTGATGAACTGCAAAATAAAAAATAGGAGTTGGATAAGGTCATTTTTGTCATGTTGGTTGTTCTAATGAACTACAAGACAAAAAATAGGGGTTGTTGCCCCAAGTGTGGGATAAGGTATTCCCCCTCAAAGTGGGAGTCGAGGGAAGGTAACCTAATATTAGGTGCTGATTTGATAGATAGTGGATGGATATGGTGAAGTTTGAGTGTGAATGCTTCAAAAGTTGGGATTGTGCACATACCACTTCACGTGATAGGTAAGTCAAATTGTTGTGTTCAAAGGTCAAGGAGTGCTAAAATCAAAATAACTAGTCCCCAACATTTAGTCATAGCTAATTGGGTTAAATGATCAAAGCTGTAGCTCTAATGGTCATCGTGTTCCAAGTATCCCGAGCTCAGGAAGTGCTCCTAGAAAACATGAAAATGTCACAAGTAGTGGGGATCAACTTGCTCGTGATCCAATACTTGTGAGGGTCATGGACAATTCACTAACTATTCATGAGGTAGCATATATGCAAAAACAACCAAGGCAAAGTTGTCTTTGAAGTGGTCGTGGTCTGAGGAGATGGTCGCGATCTCCAAGGTTGTTGGTCGAGTTGGGTTGAAATGGATAGTTGGTCTATGAGATGGATGAACAAAGGAATGGTTGAGCTAACCTCAGAAGACCCAATGTCAACTGAGTGCCAGCTACATAGCCCCTATTTGGAGGGCCTCAGGCCAATGTAGTTCTCCCAAGAAGGGAGGAGGAAGATAAGTTATGGACTAGGTTGGTCGAGGTTAAGTCATGGTTAAAAGGGTATATGGTTTATCCATCAGGTAGATGAACAAACGAATGTGGCTGAGCTAACCTCAAAAGACCCCATGTCAACTGAGTGTTGCCTACATAGCCCCAGTCGTTAGGGGGCCTCAGGCTGATCTAGTTCTCCCAAAAAAGGGAGGAAGAGGATTGGTGATGGATGTGGGTTAGACTAAGTTAAGTCATGGTCAAAGGTAATATGGTTTGTCCATTAGGTAGATGAACAAATGAATGTGGCCGAGCTAACCCCAGAAGATGTCATGTCATCTGAGTGCTACCTACATAGCCCTCTATTGTAAGGGCCTCGGGCCAATGTAGTTCAAAAGAGGAGTCAAAGTGGTTGATAGGTTGGTTTGGTCATGTGTTGAAATGATGAGTGTATGATGATGTTATAGCCTTTTCCATATTGTGTGATGGTGTATTCTGTAACATTGGTTGTGTGGTCTTTCATCCCTTAGCAATTTTCTATATTAGTAATGGTGTATGCTAAAAAATTAATTGAGATTATTTATGCTTCAGCAAGTAATGGTTTATGCTTGACATAAATTGTGTTTGGTCGATAGTTTCTATGTGTATTGTTGTCCATAGAAACTAGTGTGAATGGGCTATGTCATGTCAGTGGTCTGAAAAAAGTTTGGTTGGTTTGGTTTGGTTGGGGTTTGGTTGTATGTGACCAAGGTGTGTAAAAAGTGAAAGGGGTATTGCTCTTTCATTGACAAGGACCATAACGATAGCATGGATAGGGGGTTTTTAGAAACAAAATCCCCATTCATGCATTATGTCATTGACCAGTGGTTGTGTTAGAGAAGTATTCAAATCACTTTGACATTAAAATGAGCTCAAAATCCCTTGAGTAGGTTGGGGTAATAGGAAATGTGATATGTCGGGATAGGGTAGCCTTTTTTTAATAGGGATAACTTTGCCCCTTTTTATTGGAGACCCTGAGAACGACTATAGGTCAAGTCCATGACTCTCTTTTTTTTAGTAGACTGATCAATGTGAGAAGTATACGTAGGGATGTCATTTTGTTGTGTGGTCATTTGTGAAGCTAATCATTGTGGGAAGCTTATGAGAGAGTGTTGTTTGTAGCAATATTTTTAGGCATAGCCATCCTTCGAGGGAGTGGTCTATATTTTGCTTTATATGTTTTTGAGGGCTTTGAATAGCTATCCTTCGAGGGAGCAGTCTATTAGCTACAGCAATGATGATGTAGCTGTCCTTCGAGGGAGTAGTCTACATTTAAAGTTTATGACCTTTGAATAGGTATCTCAGTTTTATATATTTTTGTTGACTGAATTTGTAGTCATGGACAACACTATAGAAGTTTAAGGGCTCCCTTTTATTAAGACAAATCATTCATACTTGACAAAAGGGTTGGCTAATGTTTGTAGGGTTGAGGGTTGAAAGGAATAGGAATGAGGATAATGGGGGTTTCTCAAGGGATGAGCTCAAGTTAAATATCAAGTGAATGAGTACTTGATTAACAATAAAATGGTCGAAGATGTAAGGTATAAAGGGGCTCAAGTGCTAGCCAGTCTTCAAAAGAAGACAGACGATAAGTCCTTGATCTATGTTTGTGTGTTATGTAAGGTCTGAGTCAATTAGGATCAAACTTGCCTCATTTACTTCTTTCCATATTGGTCACGTGTTGGTTGATGCTTGGTTGGTTGATGTCTGGTCGATGCTTGGTTGATTTTTGGTCGATGTCTAGTCGATGCTTGGTCAATGCTTGGTCTAGGCTTGGTCAAGGCTTGGTCGATGCTTGGTCGAGGATTGGTCGAGGCTTGGTCGATGCTTGGTCGAGTATTGGTTGAGGCTTGGTCGAGGCTTTGTCGAGGCTTGGTCGATGCTTAGTCGAGGATTGGTTGAGGCTTGGTTGAGGCTTTGGTCAAGGCTTGGTTGAGGTCATGATTAAAAGGTTGGTTGATGTTTGGTCAAGGTTTGGTTGATGCTTGGTCGAGGCTTGGTTGATGTTTGGTTGATGCTGGTAGATATGAAGAAGATTAAGAGGTTGGTTGATGTTGTGATAGTCAGCATAAAGTTGAATTCCCCTAGTCACTTGTGACAGAGAGAATGTTTGATAGATTTAGTTTGAGAGGGCAAGATCCTGATCTACCAAGTTGGAGGTAGGAATCTCAAAATCATGGATGGTGACGGAGGCAATGGTTGGTAATGATTTGATTAAAGTGGCTAGTGGTTGGGGGTCTTCAGGTTGGACCACCACTACTTATAAGGCCTTGATCAAAGTTTGATGATGTTGTGGAGAGCTTTGAATGAGGTCATATAAAGACATCTTCACAGGGGTCGTGTGGTGAAGTTGTTTTGAGGATGTTGGTCGAGATGTGTCCAAGACAATAATCTTGGGTTTTGGTTGTGGTGAAGGCTTGGTGGATGGGTATGTCCAAGGGATAGAAACATGTCTTTTCCATTTATCCTTTTGGGTTGGTGATCTGGTGGCCACATTAATTTTGTTGATTTTGAACAAAGGAGACAAAGGTGGCAGAGGAACCATAGTTTTGGTTAATATCTCGATTTAGGTGAGGATATTTGAGAGTCATGGGATGATGTCAATGATTTGTTGAAAGGGTCAAGAGTGTCATTGATGAAAGGGGTGTCCTTTTTTTGGTGTTGATGAATGAAAACTTTAAGAGTGCAACAATGCTTAGTGTCATGTCCAGGTGTGCAATGATATGCACAAAATTTAGTGTCGTCAAACCAAGATGGTTTTGATTCGAAAGTTGATGAGTGTGAAGGTGAGGAGGTTTGGGAGACATGGGATGGTGTTGAAGGTTTATCAACAGTATCCTCAATAAGAAGGGTGTCTTTCTCCAAGTATTGGTAAATGACAACCTTGAGGGCACAATAATTCTCAGTATCATGCCTAGGTGTGTGATGATATAGGCAAATTTTAGTGTCATCGAACCAGGATGGTTTTGGTCTGAGAGGTTGAAATGGTTTAATAGGTGGGAGACTGATGTGAGAAGATTTCAAAAATTGGTGTAGCAGTAGAGCATATGAACCCACTAATGGGTCTGTGCTTTTTGATACCCTAGGTGTTGATGACTTTTGTTTTGGAGTTCTAAGAGGAGTTTGTCGTACCATCTCTTTGTTTGGCAGTGTGGTTGCATGCGTAGATGGCTCCTTCATGGTGAGAGGTGTTGGATGTTTTAGAGGAGGTATGTTTTTGATGGGTAAAGGTAGCAAGGGAGGTAACTTATTTTTGCCAGGTGTTGGAGTAGGAAGCACTCCTATTAAGGTAGAAGGATAAAGCCCCAAAATAAAGGGCAATGGTGATGGTGGGGGAGGAGTTCTCCGACGTGGTTTAGTAGCCTTCTTTGGTATGGTGTGAGGGCCACTATTGTGTGAGGTGAGGTTCAAGTCTACCTTCACTTGTGGGTGAGTGAGGTTTGAGATAGGGTGAACACCAAAGGATTTAATGTGTCTCAGCATGGTGAACGCTTGTAAGGGTTTAGGCGATTGTGAGGTCGAAAATGTGTCAGACTCAACAATCATAGGCAAAAAGTGAGAAAGAACCATCATTGGATCTTCCTTGGTTGATATGGGTGAAGTGACAAGTTCTTCTCTTGGTGGAAAAGGAATTGGAGACTGTGGCTCTTTGAGAGGATAGAGGGTAGGGATGATCATACCTTCTGCTTGCGATTGAAGAGAAGGAAAGGTATGGTCCTCCATTGATGATAAGAAGGATGAAGGTGAGGCTACCAGCATTAGTGTCATCAAAGCATCCTCCAATATAAGAGATGTCAATGGAGAACTAATAAGAGAAGTAGGTTCTTCCACTTGTGGAAGAGAAATAGGAGAAGAAGGTTCTTCTACCTGTGATGGAGAAATAAGAGAAGAAGGCTCTTCTACCTGTGATGGAGAAATAAGAGAAGAAGGTTCTTCTACCTGTGATGGACAAATAAAAGAAGAAGGTTCTTCTACCTATGATGGACAAATAGATTGACTAACCTCTTTAGACTATGGGAGAGGTTGGTTAGGCATAACAGGAGAGACCGTGTTGACCGTGCATAAATTATGCTCTTGGAAGTCATTGGTCATGGTTTGGATGTTGTTTTGGCTAGGGGGATGGTTAGGAAATGGTTATCTAAAAATGTTGATATTTTGGTTAGCCGACGCTTTTGGGTTATCCAAAACAAGATCCCCTTTATCTATCATGTCTTGGACAATGTTTTTGAAGGTTTTGCAGTTGTTTATGTCATGGCCTTTAACACGATGGTAATTGCAAAAGTCACTTTCCCTATACCATGTAGGGATAGCTTTTGAGGGGTAAAATTGAGGTGGTCAGATTTGAGGGAGATTGAGGACCCCCTGTTTGACTATTTTATCCAACATGGAAGCGTATGACTCTCCTATTGGAGTGTATTGATGTTGTATGTACCTTTGTTGGAATTGTTTTATGATGCTTTGTGACATAGAGGGTTCGAATTGGTTAGTTATGGTAGAAGAAGATGATCTAAGTACCATAGTATTGGTTGATCCCTTGGATTTGGATTGGGAAGAAGAAGATCTAGAAGAAGAAGGGTCATTATATTTTGCGTTGTTATTTTGACTATGCAATTTGACTCTATCCTCTTCGACAGCATGGAGTTCAAGCTTCCTAGCCATGGTGAAAGCTTCGTCAAATGTGTGGAATGTTTGAACCCGCAAGGTAGATGAGATGTGCTTGGCACATGCTCGTGAAAATAGCTCAATGAGCTCAGGTTGAGGTAAGGAAAAGGAGAGTTGGTTGCTCAAACCTCTCCAACAAGTGATGAAGTTAGCTATTGATTCATCATCGAATTGTCTGATAGAATAGAGGTCTGTAATGGAGACCTTCTTGGTGATGTTGATTGAAAAGTGGTCAAGAAATAATTGGGTGAGTTGAGTGAAAGAAAATAGAGAGTGACTGGTAATAGAGCTATAGCAGTTGAGGGCAGGGCCAGAAAGCAACATGGGAAATGTGTATAGTAATAACGCATCATCATGTGCTATTAGATAACAAGCATGTCTAAACGCTCGTAGATGTTGATGTGGGTCTTCTTTACTCTAAAATCAAGTAAACTTGGGAAGTTTCCACTGACTAGGATATGATCAGATTGGGACTGAAGGATGAATAGGTTCATTACAAATTTGCTCATATGAAGGAAGATTGCTTGAACCAGAAATGGATGTCTCAAGGTTAGACATCTTATCCATCAACATCTTGATTAGATCGGTTGATGGATTTGTAGGTGGGGTGCCCCCTAGGTTGTAGGCCATTTGGAAGGTGTTAGGAGGGCTGTATGACATAGTTGGTTGTACTTATATAGGCGCAACATATTGGTAACTAGTCATAGAGACTGATGTTGAAGCCAATAGTGGTTGTGTCATGAAGCTAGAAGGCACAACTTGACTTGATGTTGCTAGAGGTGGTTGGATGGTGGCAATACTAACCGAAGGATGAGTAGCCACCCTTGTGTTAATGGGTGAAAGAGTAGGCGAGATGGAGACAATTAGGTTCTAGAAGGGTTTAGAACTTTGTTGAATAGTTTGTGATTGAGGGGGTACCGAAACCCCAATGGAGGTAGGTCTAGAAATAGGAGGAGAGGCCAATTCTTGGGCATTGGCCATGGTTGGGTTAATAGTTGATGTAGTGGCTTGAGTGGTCATAGGTTTGGCAGTGGACGCTATTGATGCCATTGCCATCTCAACTACGGAAGTTAGCATCCCATACATTGGGTTGCCTAAAGAGTCTTGCATTTGACTTCTTGTGAGATAGTGTTGAAGGGCCTTGGCATTGAGGTCAAGGAACCTTTCTAAGTCTTGGTCCCCTTCGGGAACAATAGATGGTTGAGTTGGGTTTGGTTGGACAGGAGTACATTTAGTGTCTGAATGATACTCCATTAGAGGACTTGTTATAGAAGGTGAAGACAAAAGTGGTTATTGCCTTGCATGGTCAACAAGATTCTTGGTGTGTCTACATGTCAAAACAATCCAAGGCAAAATTGATTCTGGTTCTAAAACTATATGTTTCAACCTTAGAAAACCAAAATTTATTTTTGACAGCAAAAAGGTCGGGTTTTAAGCTTGCTGTTCGAGAAGAAAAATTTTGGACAGTGACCGATGTCAGTATAAAAATCAATGTCAGTGAAATAAGTTGCCGATATCGGTCAGATAACCGATGTTGGTGAATATAGTTACCGACGTTGGTGTAAAAATTGATGTCGATTACTGTGTATTTCCAAAAACTCAGAGAATTGAAAGTTTTTGGAAGAAAGAAGAAAGCATCCTTACTAGCTCAAAAAACCAGATAAAAATAGAAAAGTAGATGAAGACAAGTAGACCCTAAATGTTAAATTCCTCAGAATAGATTTTAGAGTCGTGTTGGCTTATGCCTTAGAAGAATGTGTTTGGGAAGTTGGCTTTTAGAATGGGTCCTAGAAGAAGCAGTCTAAGGTTGGTTTTAGGTTAGTTTTGGTGCTCAAGATCTATATTAGGTTCCATACGTGGCTTGGTGCTAGGAGCTAGCTCCCCTCACTTCATGAGCCCAGAGACAAGCTGGGTCACTTAGCCAGTATATACTTCCCCTAGAGTTTATACTCTGCTAGAGAACAGAGTGGGCTCTCCCCTTAGTAGTGAAGTCCAAGTGGGATTACCAAGAAGGGTAAGGTATCCGCTAGGTGATGAAATCCTAGTCGGACCTTGTCTCAGGTATGTTTAGATGTTTGATTTGTGATAGTAGTCTAGATGTGTAACATAAGTGCACTACGATTTATTCATAATGTGCTTTTAATTACTAGATGAGCTAAAAATGCATTCAGGTAGAAATGAAATGCAATATATTTTTAACCCAAATGGAAATGTTTATTCGGATGCAGACAAGTGAGAAGAGGTTAAGAGTATGAATTTTACTACTCTAAAATGCAAGAGAAAGGTGACAAGAAGAAAAAAGAAAGAAGTTCTTTTTAACTGGTGCTTATGGTTTCATTTTAAAATAAAGAGATAGAAGGAAAGGATGCAAGAAGATATCTAATGCACCTATATGAATGTTTGCTTTTAGCAAAAAAAGTATGAACCCAAGGAAAACTCCAGGGTCCCACCGGGCATGCCAGAATGTTTCTAACTATTTTTTCACTTTTTCAAATTCAAAAGAAATAAGAAACTAAGGGTCTATGGTTAGGGGTTAGATGATAACCAGATGAAGTTTTCACACCGTATCCAGACGATTGAAGGAGCTCCTCTTTGGCTGTGGAGGATGACACCTGTAGATAAAAAAAGGCTTAAACAAGGAAAATGTTAGATAGATATAAGGTGGAATGCCAAGCAAAGGCTCGGTCCTAGAAGTGCAAAGACTTCTTGGAGGGATGACAGTCCACTTGTTGATAAAAATAATGTTGTAATGGAGAAATGGTGAAAGACTAAACAAAAGAAATAGAGATAATGCATACTTGTATTCTGCTATCAGTCTTCCACAGTCACTTTTTTTTGGTAGTTTTACTGGCATCGATTGTCAAGGTTGCCAACATTGGTTAGTATGCTGACGTCGGTAGGGGCAATGGTCGATGTTGAATAGGGCAATGGCCTTGGGTGAATTTTTGGTTATTGTCTATGGTTGACGGGATGGTCTATGGTAGTTTGAGAGTCTGTGCAGGTTTTGCATGATAATAGATAGGGTCTTAGGAGGGATAAAGGGGTAGAGGATAGGTTGTCAAAAGGAGTAGGGATATGGGGAAGGCCTCTCAGCATCTCTAAGAAGAAAGTTAGGTCTACTCTATCTAAAGTACTTAGAAATAGCTAAATAGAGACTGGTTACCAATGCTTTTCAAAATAATGAAATAAAAAGATAGAAGAAACACTTAGCTCTGGTGAGATGAAGAACTAAGGTGTTGGATGCTTTTACCTATTACAGCTGATGTCGAGATCTCGTGCAATGCTCTAATATGATCTGAAGTCACTTGGGCATAATCCCTATAGCTAGGAGAGTGTTGATATAATGTTGATACCTGCAAAGAGTTGAGGAGCTAGAGAAAATTGATCCGAGTAAGAGAATTAGCATCCAGGGGTCTGGGAGTCTATGATTTGCCTCTCAGGCTTATTGTAAGAAACTGATGTCAGCGATCTTGCCGGCATTAGCTGACGGGTAATTGACGTCGGCAGCTAGAAGATGGGGAAAAAGGCTATTTTTAGCCTTTTGCCTGTTCCTCCATTTGCCAAGTTTAGTGGTCATGATTAAAGGGTCAAAGGCAGGTTTAATAGGCATGGGGGATTAATGGGAGAGTTGGAATGATTAGTCATAGGGTGGGTGATAAATGAGGGTATCCAAGGGTGAGGAATCCAAGGGTGATGTCAAGGGTGGTGTTATTAATTTAAAATAAATCTTTTATTTTAAATTAATAAAGTGTGAGGGTTAGGAATGTTTAGAAGTAGACCAAGGGGACCAAGGGGTAGTCGACCAAGGAGTAGACACAATTTTGGTGTCTACAGATGTCATAGTCCATCACAAATGAAATATTTTTTCTTTGGGATGACAATTATTTGTCCACTAGAATAAAATCTTCATATGTTATAACTAATGCAAATTTAGTGGATCTTCTAACCAACATGGAGATGATGCGGTCAAAATTATTATACATCCATAATTATTGTTTCATGGGGTCCATGGTTGATTAGAATTTTTTATATGTTATCTAAAATATTGATTTAAAATCTGGTTTTGGTTTAATTGATTTTCTCTTGCCTATGACCAACTTATTAAAGAAAATAAAAGGATCAATCATATGGACAAATTTTAGAATGAATGCATCATGAAATTATTTATAACTATTGATTGAACATGGTGTTAGACTTAGAAATAATCATATTCAATTTTATCTAATGTGAAAAGAAACAACCTACAAGTTACATCCTTATATTAAACATTCATGATTCTTAGAGTATTTTTGAAAACAAGGCCATGTTCTTCAACAATTCTATTATTTTTTAATTTGGTAATGAACTTTCAATAATCCCTAGGGAAATAATGTGGAATACCAAGAATGTTTATGTTTTTTTCACCAAGCCAAGACATTTTTTTATAATTTTTTTTTGACATTTAGCCAATCCTATCATAAATTTTACATGAAAAAAATTGTGCATGAAGTATGTATTCCTCTATTTTAATGACAATATTGGAGTATGGATTTGTTTCATGCATTGGATCATATGTTTCTTCACCCTCCTTCTATAACCATAAACTTATTGAATTTGGTTGTAATCACAGAAAAGGTTTGTATATATACCCTTTCAATTTAATATCACATAGATGAACTAAGGCATGAGTTTCAGTTTACATTCATCTAATAGATCCAATGGTGGAATATAATGGTTTACAATGTAGCTACATAGCCTCAATTAAATCCATCCATGTTCACCCAAATAGGGTTCATAACATGTGTATTCACAATGTCATTAACCTATTGTATAGTGAAATTGATCAAATCTCATAAATAAAATTAAAAAATGAGGGAAGGGTATGGAAGAAACTAATATTAGATACAAAATTATTTTTTATTTTCACTGAGTCAATACAAGATTCACTTTAATGAAACAAAAACTAATGTTTACCAAATCTATTTAACACTCAAATCTAAATGAACATAGTGCCAAGACGAAAGGATAAATAATAGCTATGAATCAATCTTATACATGCAATTTGATAAGATAATACAACTATGTAAAATAGTTAATCTCATCTAACCATATAGATTTTAATAACAATCATAATGCATGTGAAATATGATTGAATAACATAAGTCAAATATAATTTATCCACACATGGAGAAGATAAAACAAATCTAAATATTTTATCAACTTAAGAAGTAATTAAACACATCATAACTTTGAGAAAATAAAAAACCTCAAGGAATATCATTCACAATGTGTTTACAACTTTCCCAAAAATGATAACATAATTTGCTCTATCTAAACTTTCCTTATTCTTTTCTCATCCCTTTAAATTAGATTCAATATAGAGTATTTATAATGTAAATTGAGTGGTCTGAAGTCCATAACACATCAAACCTACTTCATCCTTTCAATATTTTTACATAAACACATCACAAAGAATTTTAAATTTTAAACAATATCTTCTCCCTATGAAATAAACAATTTTTCCACTTAACACATCATAATTTAATATTCCCCTTGATGGATCACAAGTTTTTACACATTTAAATAATTTTCCACCGTGAAAATATCCTCAGGACTATAAAAACAATAGCAATGTTTATCTATGAAATTTAACTTTGATCACATCTACAAACCTAGATCCTGTATGCATCATGATAATGTAGAACATCCTTCACACAGTCAATTTTGGAGTTCACTTTATCTCTTTTGACTAAAAACACATTATATTATTCAATTATCTTTATCTCTTCTCTTTACCTTTGTCTCTACCACGTGGAATAATTTATTTCAATTTATGCCTTTGTTGAGTTGTGATCTATTTCCATTTGAATTTTTTATACATATAATTACATTGTAACACATGTTATCTTATGGTTGGTTCATAGTCATAGAGCTCACAAGGTCATTTTGTCTATTTAAATGAATTTATTAATTATATAGATTTGTGGATTTATAAATTTTGTTTTATATTTTTGTGGTGCATGTACTTTTCCACCATCGCATCTATTGTGGCTAGGTGGAAGATTTATATGGAGTGCATATTTACTTAAGCATTGATCCATTATCGATTTTTACTTTACTGCATCCAATAAAAGAACCCATGTGGTTTCTTCTTATTGCGCATGTAGTCATGAACTTCATGGAGTTTGTGAATGATTTTAAACAATGCAATGATATGTTAGTCTTTAACATCCACTTTATAATTATAATGGGTCTTTTTTTACCTTTTTCCATGTTCACATTTCCTAAGATATTATTATTTTTCATTTTTAACTTTACTATGTCCAAAAATTAACCCACATGGCCATCCCCAATTGGGCACACAGTCACGAAGTTCATAGAGCTTGAGAATGACTTTAAGAATTGCATGGATGCATTAGTTTTTATTATCCAATTTAAAATTTTAAGGGTTTTGTTTTTATCTTTTTCCTTGTGCGCAAGTAATAAATAATCCAAAATTGAATACCTCAATAAAACATTGACCACTTTTTAATAAAATTGCTTAAAAAATGACAAGTGGTGATCATTCATAAGCCATGTATTAATGGAGTCATGCAAAGTCTTGTTCTTTTAAAGAGTCCACAATAGACTACATAAATGCATCAAGTTATTAAATCCATTTTTTCACTTTATACTCCATATACTTCTTCACTTTATACTCCATGGTGGCCACATGGAAAACCCTTCATATGAATAAAGAGACTAAAATATAAAAACACAATAATAAATAGGTACCACCTTAATAAAAAAATTATGATACATAGATAATACATGTGGAAACTCTATATAGGCCACAAGGTCTCAAAGTAAAAAAATGTTCCTTTCTTATTTTCAAAGTGGCCCCTAGCTCTCCATGGGTCTATTTGACATTGAAATCTATTTAATATTTTCATGTATCCATGAGATCCTCCATATAACAAATAAAAAACATTCACTTTTTAAAAGGTAAAGTATGATTTGAAATTTGTGATCAAAAGTGAATTTCAAATAAAAGACACACATGTTCAGAAGAATCACGGGTAAAAACCAAAATATCACTAAACTCTTGTAGACAAAATATAGACATGTATCAGTCCAATAAACTAACGACATCATAGAGGTCACACACTCACTTTTACTTTTGAAATAAAAAGGCATTTATGGATTATGTTAAGATATGTGATTTATTTTAATTTTTGAATGGGTTCCTATAATATAAATATGAATAGTGATAAAAAAAAAATTAAATAGAACCCTAGACTTAGGAAATATTAAAGGAGGCTATAGATAACCTTAGGTTTTGGTAGAAAATTATGACACTATTTTATCACCTTAGTTTTATACACTTAACAAACTCATATCATGGGTGTAACTTCATCTTCTATACCTTTTCCATTGTCAAAAGGCTTGCATACATAATCTCCATATACATATTTCCTATCTCTTAATCTAACTAATGTTTTTCTAATGACTCAGACCTTTTATCATTCTTAGAATGTTATAAACTTGCTTATCATCTATCTCTACAAGTTTTGGACATATGTCTACTTTAAATTTTCTTGGACACTTATGCTCAATCATATGCCTACATTGACTCAGGTGTCCCTACCCCAACATAAGTGTCCAGTGCCCTAAAGTCATCCAATTTGACAATGTAACATATAACCATGGTTGGCGTAAGTGATTTAATGGGAGATATTCTCCATATGGATTAATATGCATTTATACACACACACACACACACACACACACACACAAGATCAACCCTCATTAATTCCTCACCTATTAACTTATTACCTACTCACAAGGCAGCTTACCAAAAGCATTCAATCAAGCACTCAAGTGAGGAAAGTTTTCCTATTTTCACTTATTTCCATATTAGTCATAGGGATAACACATCTACAAGTTTTAATTACTGAAGGATCATTCCATGAGACATATTTTCCAAGTTACAAGTTAGGTCACTATGGTACTTGATTATCCAACATTGTATGATACATACACAATCCAACACATAGGAGAAAAATACATAAGTTTGAGGGCCTCTTCAAAATATTGGATATGTAGGTATCACTCATTGACAGAGGGGTATTTAGGGAAGCTCAACACCATGTTCCTAATATCCCATTTTTTCACAACTAATATGAAGAAAAATAACTAAGGTTTTTTCATTTGACAAGGAGTAATAGTCATGACCAAGATCTAAATACACCAAAGTGAAAGAGATACAGAACCCAGTAGCATCCAAGTGGTCGCATCCAATTTTATTAGATATTAAGTATCATACACATGTGTTCAAGTATGACATAAGTGTCAACATAATTATCCCAATTCAATGCAAGTATCTAGAGATACATAGGTACCATTCTAAAATAAAATGAGTGATCCAAAATTTAGATCCAATTTTTATTATTTTTATTCCAGATCTAGATATGTATTAACATCATAACCATATAAGTATATTGTTTTTATTATCATTGTAATATATAGCATAGTTTTACTTTCTATCTTTATCATATATTAGATAATAAATTTAATATATGTTTATTTGATTTTTGCAATTAATTGGCCTGCTTTAGAGATAGTCTACCATCCTTGTGCCTTAGCCTATTTCTATCTCTTTAACCATAGATTCCCTAATCTATATTTTAGGGTCAAACATTTCATGAACCTGACCTATGATCCTCACCTTTTTTATATCCTAATTTGTTTTTCCTTCATCATGAATTATATATATTATTTTTATGATTATGATTATGAAACTATAAAACTCTCTATTAAGGAGTGAAAATTAATTATTGTGTCCTTCTACCCAATGCCCAAGCACATCATCTCAAATATTTGAATGGTAGTTGATACCATCCTTTTAATCATGTCCATGCCACCACCATCACAAGAGATTAGCTGAATAATATTTATGAAGATTAGCAATCTTTTCAATTACATTATACAACCAAATTGACTATGCATGAGTAAAATATTCCTTCATTCAATCATGCTACCTTTCATAAAATCCATAAGGATATCATGGATGATTTACAAACTAGTCAAAATGGAGACTTTATTACAAACACATTGAGTCAAACTCCTATTATGCCTACATTTCCAAATAATATTCCTCTTATTAAGGGTGATGATTCACTTTTTCCTTCATTTGATATTGATTTTTTTTGAAAGGTAAATATAGATATCATGGAATCTTTTCCTTATAATATTAAACCATCAAGAATAAGAGTGCATTACAAACATAAAGTGGAAAAAAAACCCCAATGTTCTAAAATAAGTTGTTTTACCAAACCTACCTCAAATGACACATGATATATCATTACCAAAGGTCAATGAACCTTCAAATAATAAACAAATATCAAATATTATAAAACTTATAAAAAAAGGTTCCAAAATTCAATGTACATTTGTTTTTCATGGAGATGTTAACATGCCTATGTGTCATGTGGAGGAAAATTTTTAGCATATAAGAAAATTTTCAACCTCCTTACCAACATCTTCAAACAACACTCTATCCATGATGAATACCATAAACAATCTTCAAAAACAATGTTGATGGACCAAACCCTTTTTTTAAATGTATTTGAATATCTATATCCCAAAAAAATTATTATGCCTTTATTTCCTATCTTTGATGGTAAAGAAGATCCCGTAAATCATTTGATTATACAATCTTTTGGCCATTGGGCAAAGGATGGTTGTTTGTTATTAAAATATTTTCATAGGATTTTAATTAAATAATATCTTGATTGGTTTTATAGCCTCCCCAATGGGTTCCCTATCATTTTTAAAAAAAAACTTGAGAGTGTATATTTTATGCATTTTTATAAGCACATGATTCCCAGGTTATCATTGCAATATTTTCAAGCATTAAATCAACATGAGGACGAACCTATTTAATACTATGTTATAAGATTCAAAATTGTTTTGTATTATTTACATTACATCCCATTGGATTTGGAACTACAATTTATTCTTAATATGGGTCTTCTCTCTCCACTTAGAGAAAGAGCATTACATAATCCCTTTATTTTGTTCAATTTATTATATTGGGTTGTGTATAGATATGCATGTTAATCTATAAGCAATCATGATACTAATATTTTAAAAAATGAGGAAGGTCCTCAATCTAAAAAAATAAAAATCATTCATGCTAGCCAGATCTTACAATAACATTTTTATGGGTGGTGCTTACTTTTGGCATAACCATGTTGATCCTACACAAATAAAAACTACTTGAAATATAAGATGTTTACAATAGCTTAGATTTGATCTAAATGACTTACAAAGAAGAGGTTGGAAAGACTCCTTGGGAAACATAATAATACCAATTTATTTTGATCCTAAATTAATTCAAGCAAGGGTTTGGGTTATGCCTACAACATCTCCATATGCATTTACATTAGGCCCTCTTTAGTTATATCAAATGAAAGCAAAAATTAAATAAAATCAGCAAGGCATATCTTTTTCTCATTAACACAAATGTATCTATATTCCAAATGATAGTATTGGTTCTTCTACTACACATGTAAAATGTGAGGAGGAACATGATATACACCACTTCTATTTATCCAACCATGATTCAAACAATGTAAAGTATCCAAATTAAGGTTTCAATGTGTCATATTCCAAAAATAATAATAAATTTAAAAACTTTAAAACTCCAAAAATATTTTAAACATTTACATGTTCTATTAGATCCTTGGCATCTTTATTGTTAGTTCCATGTTAGTGTATAGCATATCAATTCTTTCTATATATATGTGTTTCATGCACATTTTGAGTATGATTCAGGCATACACAAATACATGATCTATGCACTTTCAGATGTTGGACCTTCCCTCTACTCATGTCATGTGGACATTGGGTGCATCTACTTATTTGATCATGATATAGATAGGTTATATAATTCTATTATCATTTTACATTATCATGTTTGAGTTTATGTACTTACACCTACATTTATACATATTTATATATTTCATAGTGTACTTGATATGCTATATACTTAACATTTTTTACTAACACATATATCTAGGGACTAGTATAATGTGTTTATGTCGGTTACCTATATTTTTTCTTTTCGCATTTCCTTGAGTGTCTTGATTTTTCTTGTTTGGGAATTTGAATATGCTCCATTATTTTTGGACATTGTGCCTTTGTTTGCCTCTTTGACATTTAAATATGTCATTATTTATTATATGTGGAATTTTGAATATGTCATTTAATTTTGTTGACATTTGACTAAGTCATGTCCCTTTAATTGTGAAACATTTGAGCATGCCTCTTATTTGAGGTATCCTTATACCATTGTCTTTTGATTTGATTTTGAGTGATCTTGTGTATGTGTTTGATTTCTTGTTGATATTTTATTATTACTATTTATATGTTTCCATGATCTATATCATGCATCTTATGACTTGATGTGATCACATCATTCATGCTTCAATGATATATCTACCTAGACATGTTCATTCTGTATGTTACTTGGTTCATACAAAAATTATACAGTTATCTTATCCTTTTGAGGTAAGATGATTACCAGTTTCTAATTACCTTACCTAAAAATGGAGGCATATTATTGGGGGCATGCCATAGAGGCATGGCTTCCACATTTTTCATATTTCACAAAATTTAGATTATATTGGGGGAAGGTTTTGGAACATGTTCTCTACACATACATCAGTCTTAGATTCAGACATATAGTGGGGGCTTGTTTTATAAACATTTTCTCCACACATAAATAATTTTTGAATTGGCCAAATTATGTAGTTATATTATTCAGATACATAATTGTGGTAGAATTCTATATATTAGTACCATTGTTATACATAGGTTTAGCATGAGACATATCTAACGATCATATGTTATGCAAAGATCACCCAAATTTTGAAAAATCAAATCATATTTTAGATTTCAAATACTTTTATGGACTGTCATCATCCACTAGGTTGGAATTTTATGAACCATATTAAGCCAATCTATTATAGAAGTTGTTTCATTTTTGAGGTGATTAAATAACTCAATATTGCCAAGTTTATAGGTTGGACTTGATTACATCATCAAAACTCAATAGTATTATAGTGTGAGTTAACTTGGCTCACTCATGCTCATCAGGTTATAAGTATGATTGGGTTGCACAATTGAGTTAATCTCAATTGTCAAATGGCCAATCATCTTTTCTCCAAAGTTGGGGGCATGTGTCCTCCAATATCTCTCTATCTCTCTATATATATGCACTTTAAATATTTTATATTTGTCTTAATCACATCTTTAATGATTGAAAATGATACATCTCTTCAAATCAAGTCACCAAAAGGCAAAGTGGCTAGATTAACACATAGGTGTACTCCTAAACCTTATTCTCTTTTCATTTCAATAATTTTAATGCTTTCAATTTGAGATTACTTGAAATTATTATATGTTGTAACATGCTTTTGATTGTAGGCTAGTCACCAACAAATCACTCAATTTGGAATCAAGAAAAGGCAAGGTGTGTTATACACACCCAGGTATGCATTTATTTTCATTTAAACTATCAATTTCATTATCAGATTAAAAGGGGGAAATATAGACACTATTTTTGAATTATATATCACCTTAGTCTTATACTATTAGAAAATAATATCATGGTTGTACCTTAACTTCTATACCTTTTCCTCTAACAAAAGGCTCACATACACTATCTTTCTATGCATATTTCTTATCTCTTAGTTTGACCAATGTTATTTTGATTACTCAGACCTTTTATTATGTTCATAATGTTATAAACTTGCTTATCATATATCTCTAGAAGTTTTAAACCTCTTCCTATTTTCCATTTTCCCAAACACTTGTGTTCTAGTCAGATGCCTACACCAACACAAGTGTCCCTACCCTAACATAAGTTTTCCCTAAAGTCATCCAATTTTAAAAATGTAACGTATTCCTATGGTTAGCCTAAGTGATTTAATGTGAGATATTCTCTAAATTTATATATATAACATAGATCTATCATGGTTACCTAATGTGGGATACATCCACTAAGAAAGTCCTCAATAAAATCTATAAACAAAGCAAGATTACAAAGACCTCTCATAGAGATAGAATATCTCTTGTAGAAAATGTTACACATAAGCTATGTTGCACTTTCACCTACACCTGCACAATATTGTATCTCACAAGATGCTATACCACACCCTATAAATAAACACTTACACTTTGAAAAACATCTGCACTGTGACTCTATCTCTCAGAATTCACTCTCTACAAAATAAACACATCAACCTCTAAAGGTCACATCACACCTATATATATAGCAAGTGAAAGACAATCCACTAAATAAGTAGAATTATGCAATGATTATTCAAGATAAGCATTATCCACCATGTGACAACTCTCCTCTACCTAAGTAAGCTCATCTATAAGCCCACCTAAATAGGAACTCACCATGTTTATCTCTCCTCTTCCAAAAAGCACATTTTTCAAAGATGTGATCACAACCAACTCCTTGAAACAAGGAATTCATTCCCTTTTCCAATAAATAACTAACTCTCTAAGATCAAGAAAGTTAACATAGAAAATAGGCATCTAACAAATAACTTTATAAAATATAGAATACATATAAATTAGAAATATAAGGAATATTCCACTCACATATGGAGCAAGTTTCCATAAAAAATGGAGTGGGGAAAATGCACTCCTCGTATTTGTGGAGCTCTCTAGGCCCCAAAAATATATCCCCATGGTCATGTGATAGCCCCAAAGGGATCCACACTCAACAATATCCCACTTGGAGACCATTTCTCCTAAACAGAATCCATCACTGCTCCATAACCACTAAGGCCAACCAAATCTAAATATAGTCTCAACTTATCCAATGTGACCACTTTGGTCATCATATCTGTAGGATTCTGGCTAGTATGAATCTTCTCCAGCTTCACCAAGTTCTCCTCCAAAGTTATCCTAATAAAGTGATAACATAACTAAATGTGTTTTGTCTTTGAGTGGAAAATGGAGTTCTTTTCCAAATTAATAGCACTCTAACTATCATTGTGTTGTCTCCTAACTATCTACTCATGCCCCAACTCTTCAAAAAACTCCTATAACCAAATCATCTCCTTGATAGCCTATATGGTAGAAACATACTTTGCCTCTATGGTTGATAAAGCCACAACCTTTTGTATCTTATAAATATAATTAACCATTATATCTCCAATAGCAAATATATAACTTGTCATACTTATCCTACTATCAATATCCCCTACCATATTTGAGTCCACATAACCACACAAAGTAGTATCTAATCCACCATAACATAATGTAAAATCCATGGTTCCTCTCAAATATAGAAGAATCTATTTCACTGCTTGCCAATGCTCATAATTTGGATCACTCATCCACCTTCTCACAACTCCCACTATTTAGGAAATATCTGGCCTAGTACAAACCATGGCATACATCAAGATACCAACTACTGATGAGTAAGATACCTTGGACATATTAAGCTTTTCAAATTTTATTTTGGGACACTACTCCTTTGATAATCTATAGTGGCCTACCAAAGAAGTATAAATAGTTTAGCATCCAACATGCTAAACCTCTCCAATACTTTCTTCACATACACTGATTGGGATAAAATCAGCTTCCTCTCCTTCTTGTCATGAGTAATCCTCATACTAACAATTTGATTTATAGCACCCAAATCATTCATATAAAAGGATTCACTAAGTATTTCTTGAGCATATGAATATTTTGTATGTTCTTTCCTACAACTAACATGTCATCCACATAAAAGTATAATATAATAAAGGAACCATCATCAAAATGTTTGATGTACATGCAATAGTTAGAATTACACCTTTGATATTCTTGTTCCAACATAAAATAATCAAATTTCTTATACCATTACCATGGAGCTTGTTTCAGGCCATACAAGATCTTATTTAGTCTGCACATAAATTTCTCCTTCCCTTTGACCTCATATCCTTGTGGTTGCTTCATAGATAACTCTTCATCCAAATTATCATGAAGAAAATCAATTTTCGCATTTAATTGTTCTAAGTGCAAATCCTCAACTACAACTAAACTAAGAACAATCCTAATAAAAGTCATTTTTACAATAAGAGAAAAAATCTCATCAAAATCAATACCTAATTTTTGTGCAAACCCCTTGACTACCATCCTATCCTTATATCTCTTTCTCCCTTCATCCTCTTCTTTTATTTTGAAGATCCACTTATTTGGAAATGCACTCTTGCCCTTGGGTAGCCTTACCAAATCCCATGTTTGGTTCTCCATGAGAGATCTATGCTCCTCATCCATGACTTGCTCCCACTTATCCTAGCATCTACCTGCATTGCTTCCTCATAACATTTTGGTTCTCTATTGTCAATGAGTAAAAAATAATTCAAAGAAGGAGAAAAACATTTAGGTGTTCTTATTACCCTATAAGACCTTCTTACCATAGGAGTTTTTGGCCCTTATGTAGAAGGTTCCTGAACTAATTTATTAGATATTTTTCCATCCATAATGTCATCCAATTGTTTTAATCTTTTTGTTCATGTTCTTGTTCCTAAAACTGATTCTTATAAATAACTTTTTCATTAAAGACTACATCTATAGACCAAAATCTTTTCTTATCTTTAATGTTATATAGAAACCCAAGTCATCCTCACCATAACCAACAAATGTGCATTTTTATGATTTTGCCTCTAACTTGGTCCTATCCTCTTTCTTAGTGAGAGTAAAATCCTCACATCCAAAGACTCTAAGAAAAGAATAATCAAAATTATTACTAGACCAAGCTTGTTTAGGAATGCCTTCATCCAAAAGCATAGAAGGTCCTTTATTAATCAAATAAACTATTGTGCTAAATAATTTTTCCCAAAACTATAAAGGTAACCCTACATGTAACCTCATGCTCCTAACCCATTCTATTATTGTTTTGTTCATCCTTTCAGATACCCCATTCTATTATGGTTTTCATGGAATTTTCCTTTGCCTATGGATTCCATTGTTATAACGATAATCAAAGAAAGCATTACTATAATACTCACCTCCATTAACTAATCTGATACATTTCAACTTGAGACCTGTTTCATTCTCAACCAAGGCTTTCCACTTCTTAAAAGTATCAAATATATCAAATTTATTTTTAATACAATAAACCCAAAATTTCCTAGTTGAATCATCAATAAAAGTGACATAATAATTGGAACCACCAATAAAAGATACCTGAACTAGTCCCCATACATCTGAATTTACCAACTCGAACTTTTGCTCTTTCTTTGTGGGTCTAACTTTTAGGAACTTAAGTAGCTTATGTTTTCCATACACATAATTCTCGTATAAGTCTATATCTATATCTTTTAATTTATGAAACTTGTCTTTTAATATCTCTATGCCCTTATGGATCATATGACCAAGCATGTAGTGATACATAGTTATATTTCCATCTACAACAACTAAATCAAAAGAATCAACACTAATATTCAAATATAAAGTACCAAATTTCTTACATCTTGAAGTCATATGAGTAGCTTTGGTAAATTTCCAAGAATCTACAAGAAACATTAACAAACAAACCTCACTACCTAATTACCCCACTAAAACTAAATTCCATCTCAACATAGGCACATGTCTAACATCCTTAAGTAGCCATGTGTTCCCATTTTTCATTTTAACTTGAACACAACCTTTCCCTACTATCTCACATGTTTCATCATCACCAAGATAAACATTTCCTAAATTCTCTTGAACATAATCAGTAAAATAATGCCTATGTGGGGTGGCATGAAAAGAAGCCCCTGAATCTAATACCCAAGACTCAAAAAAACTATCCATAGAAAGAATTAAGGCATTCTGACATGATTTACCTGATTTCACATTTACCTCATTTGATTCCTCTTTGTTGGCATTCTTATTGTAAAGTGACCAACAATCCTTCTTTAAGTGTCCACTCTTCCCACAATGTCACCATACCATCTTGGATATCGATCTAGATTTAGATCTACCCTTTGACTTTTCATGGTTGCCTTTGTTTTTGTGATTTTACCTCCCTCTAGGATCAACATATAAATCATTACCTAAAGATGATTCACTAATGATTTTCTTTCACATTTTCTCACTAAGAATCACAACTACAACATCCTTCTTCCCTTGGTAGGGACTACATTACTCACAGCCATAACTAAGTTATCCCAACTATCAAGCAAAAAATAAAAAATCAAAAAGCTCTAACTTCATAATCAAAATTAATTCCAATAAAATTTATCATACTTAAAACTATATTAAAATTATTTAGATGATTATCAATTGAACCATTCTCAGACATTTTCATGTTAAATAATATTTTCATAAGAAAAAATTTATTAGAAGCAGAGGGTTTCTCATAAAACATCTTAAGTTTATCCATGAGATCCTTTGTAGTTTTCTCATTAGAAATGTTAAATGCAATAGAAGATTCAAATCATAACTATATGGCTCCCAATGGCTTCCTGTCAAGTAATGACCAATTTGTATCACTCATACTTATAAGTTGTTTTGTGTTCTTCTCCAAGGGGAGATGAAGCTCCCTATGATATAGGTAATCTTCCATCTACATTTTCCATGAAAAAAAATTCTTACCATAAAATTTTTCAAACCTAAATTTTATCTCTTCTCCCATAGCTCCCACTCAAGCTAATAACCTTTCCTATGATTTACTAATTTATCAAAACACAACCAATGGCTCTGATACTAGTTGTTAGGAATTAAAACAATTTTATGGTGATTTAAATCTGGTTTAAATTCTTTTAATTCCTAACACAATAATTATTATATATTGGACACCCACATCCAAGTTAGATATAAATATTGACACAACTATCCTAAGTTGACACAAGTGTCTATGGCCACAAAGGTATAATTTCTAAAATCAAGTGACTAATCTAGAATTCAAATCTAGTCTACTTTCTTATTGTTCCATATCCATATTTGTATTAGTATTAGAACTAAGTAAGTATCTTATTTTCATTATCATTTTAATATCTATCATAGCTATACTTTCTATTTTTATCATATATTAACATAATAAATTTAGTATATGTTTATCTAAGTTTATTAATTAATTGGCCTACTTTAGAAATAGTCTACCATCCTTATGAAGTAAATTATATCTACCCCTTTAACCCTAGATTCCCTAATCTATATGTTAAGGTTAAACAATAATATTTGTGTGGCCACTTAAATTAAGACCAAAATCTAAAGGTTTGATCCTATGAACTAAATCTATAATGCACTATGACATTGAATATGTCATCACAACAAGTTTAAAAACAAATTATCATCTATATTTTTTATGATTCTAAATACCCTAAGTTGTAGTTATCATTTAAAAAATAGAAAAAATATAAGATAAAGTCAATGAAATCTCATAGGTATAATCACAACCAATCTATGAGGATCCTTTTGCATAGATTTATGAACTATAAAAAATAAATGAACAATAAAATGAACTTTATAAAATAACCTTTAGATTGTAGGCCACTATAAGGGGGTAACCTAATTTGAGCAAGCTCAATACAATAATATTTTTGGATGCCTTCATTGGGTCTCAATATTTACTTAAATACTAAGTATATTCTAACAACTACTACTTCCCTTGTATGTGGGATAATTCAAATATGCTAAAGGAATGACTTATAAAACATATGCATCCATAGAAACTAATACATTAATAATGCTAAGAGAAGGGTAGGACATAGGTTCCTAACATCCCCTCCCCCTTAGAAAAAGCTTTGTCTTCAAATATTCGGATGTGGGAATTATTGCTGAATTTGGAATAGTGGTTCCCATCAGCATCTTCTAGTTGCATACCATGCCACTGGATTCAAAATTTCATGATTGAGTGGGAGTGAAGTTGATGGGTGCACCTATCTAGGACTGCTTCTAGTTCAAGAAGGTTGGATCCTTCATTATCAAGTTTTGGTAACATTATTTACACTCTGATGTTGGTTCTAAGAACTTTCTTCAAATCAGAGGCATGAAATACTAGGTGAACTCAGGAGGAAGGTAGAAGCCCCAATTTGTAAGAAATAGACCCAATCTATTAGAGAACCTTATATGGCCCATAAAACTTTGGATAAATATTATGATTCCCTTTTATTTTTAGGTATGATTGCTTGTATGGTTGTAGATAAAGAAAAAATAAATTGTCAGTTGAAAGGTACACTCAGAGTGATGTCAATCATCCTACTGCTTCGTATGGTTCTATGTTAGATGGATATTTCCCTATAGGGTGTTGAGAATCTGATATTGATGTTAGAGAGAAGTGTTTATCACCTAAAATAGGGAACTATTGGGGGTATATAGGATAAGTGTCAGGGGTGTTTGACCATAAACTACTTCATATGGAGTAATTTAGTAGAAGTGTGGTAGGAGGTATTGTACCACCATTTTGTGAGGGGAAGACACTTTGCCCACTATTATTGTTATCCTAAATAAAACCAATGAAGGAATATTTTTAATAATTTATTGATAATTTCTATCTAGCCATCTATTTGGGGGTGATACCTAGATCTCATCTTCAGTTGTGCGTATGTGCATCAAAATAACTCCATCCAAAAATGGCTAGTGAAAGTTGCATCACGATCGTATATGATTGAAGAAGGGATTTTGTGAAGATGGAATATCTAATCCAAGAAACTTTAAGCAACCATGGAGGCTATATAAGGATGGTTGAGGGCAAAAAAATAACTATATTTGGAGAGGCGATCTACCAAAACGAGGATCACTATTTTTATTCTAGATTTAGGGATCCCTTTACTGAAATCCATAGAATATCAGTCCAAATCCTAGTAAGAATGGGAAATGACTCAAGAAAACTAGGAATCATTATTGTTTCACCTTTTTTGCATTGGTAGTTATCACATTCATCCACATTTATTTAATTTCCCCTTTCATCCCCTTCCAAAAAAAGTTTTGACATTCCCACTCATATGTTTTGATAAATTCTAAGTGGCCTACTAATAGAGAAGCATGGATTTCATAGAATACATCTTGATGAAGGTCTATGTTATTGGGAAGTAATAGATGACTCTTTTAATGTAGAGAATCACCATCCCTTGAATAATGTGGTACTATGGAGGGGTTAATGGTAAATTATTGAATGAGGTGGTATAAGAAGGGATAATTTTCATACCTTTGGTGTATAGATTCCAACCAATTTAGAATTAGCATGGAGATGGTAGAAAGGGAAGTTTGGTCCTTGAATATGTGTAAGGGAGCATCTATCATGACATTATCTTTACCCTTATTTTAAGAGATCTCATAATCATAGCCCATGAATTTGGTGACCCATTTTTGTTGTGCTAGTGATGAGACCTATTGTTTTAGAAAGTATTTAAAACTCTGGTGATTAGTTTTGATGTAAAAATGATTCCCAAGTAAGTATGTCTACCATTTTTTTTTACTTTATGTAGAATCACCATCATTTCCTTTTTATATGTAGATAAAGCCAAATTTCATCTAGAAAGGTCTTTCCTAGTAAAAGTAATGGGATGACCCTCTTGGAGAAGAAAAACACCTAAGCCATTTCCATAGGCATCACTTTTGATAGTGAAAGTTTTGGTTAAGTATAACATGGAAAAAATTGGTGTGCTACACATGCCTATTTAAGTGCCATGAATGCCTAATCAGATATGAAATCCCATGTTAATTCATCCTTATTTAATAAGAAAATCAAGGGAGACACGATCTTTCTAGTATCCTTGGTGAACTTATGATACTATCCTATAAGGCCTAGGAAGCCATGAAGGCTCTTGAGGGTTGTTGGCCAAGGCCAATGTTGCATGGCACTAATTTTTTATAGATCCATGTGGATCCCATCAGAAAAAATAATGTGCCCTAGATATTTAACTTCCTCTTAACCAAAGGAACACTTGGACTACTTGCCATATAATTGATTGCTTGATATAAGTTGTAATGCCATATCAAGATGCTAGAGATGCTTGGATCATGTGTGGTTGTAGTTAAAAATATCATCAAAGAAAACCAAAGCAAATTGATGAAGGAAAGGATGAAATATTTTATTCATTAGTGCCTGAAATGTTGAAGGGGCATTTATAAGTACAAATGGCATGACCAAGAATTCATAGTGATCATTATAGGTGAAAAAGGTTGTCTTTATAATGTCATTAGCATGCACATGGATTTGATGATATCCTAAATGAAAATCTGATTTGGAGAAATTTTTTCCCCATGGAGCTCATCAAGAAGTTCATTAATAACCAAAATTAAGAATTTATCTTTGATAATGAGGTGGTTAAGGGAATGTAAGTCAATGTAGAGGTTTCATGACCCATATTTTTTATGGATAAGAATCATTGGGAAGAAGTATGGGTTGGTGTTGGGGTGAATAATTTTGGACTTGAAGAGTTCCCATATTAGTTATTTAATCTCAATCTTTTGCATATGTGGATAGTGGTATGTCTATATGTTGGTGGGATACTTCCTGAAAGGAGTGGAATGTAATGATATTTAGGACATGAAGGGGTAAAACCCTCTGGCTCTATAAAAATGGCTACATTATTATCAAGTATGGCTTGTAAATCATAAGGGTAATTAGTAGCGATGGGGATTTAGAGTTGGATGGAGTAAATTTGGGTGATGACCCCATATGAGCCTTTCTTTAGAATCTTTTCCATGTGATGAGAATTGATGATGTGATTAGATCCATCCAATAACCTTTTTAAGATGTACTTTTGGCCACTATCTATGAACTGCATCCAAATCTTAGATAAATCCCATTGAATAGGTCCCAATGTGCAGAGCCACTGCACCCCTAAGACCACATCACATCCCCCTAAAGTTAGGGAAAACATATATGATTGAAGAGTTTAATTTCCTATCATGATATGCACATTTATACACTTCCATTTACATAGAAATTTTCCCTATTAGAAATCATGACTTCAAAGCTAAAACAAGGGTGTACAAAGTAGTCTATCTGCTTAGCAATGCAAAGATCGATGAAATTGTGAGTGCTATCAAAGTCAATGAGGATTATGAGAGGGATTTTTTTAAATAAGCCTTTGACCTTCATGGTTTAAGGTGTGGTAACACCTTCTAGTACATTTAGAGAGATCTTGGGTTGAGTCTCCTAAGCCATTGAGTCCATAGAGGGGCTTTGTTTTGCTTGAACATCCAAAAATTCCTAAATATCAAGTTCATTGTCTTGCTCTAGTGGTGATTTCACATATAGAAAGTAGAGATTTTGTGTGATGCACCTATGAACCTTAATCCATTTCTCATCATAATTATAACATAATACATTTTCCTTATGAGCTCACATCTCTTCCTCATTAAGATGCTTGACCAGTGTGGTTATGGTTGGCTAGTGGTTTGCTATATTCTTTACGAGTGGGAAAGTGGGAAGTTGACGCTACACTAAGAGTTTATCTTTTGATAACTTAGCCAAACCCAAGGAATCCATCATATGGTTGGGATGAAAATTTTTCACCTCTGATCAGGTTGGATCTTTGAGGCCACTAATAAAATAAATCTTGAAGAAGTCATTTGATAACCCTTTAGTGTGATTAACAAGTTTCTCAAATGTAATCTAACAATCATGAATGTTGATTGTCAAGTAGAGTTTGTTAAGAGCTCTTGTCAATTTATTAAATATTAAGGGGCCAAACCTTCCCAAAATTAAGGATGCAAAGGTTATCCAATTGATTTCATCATTCAAATAGAGATACCAACGGTTCCATTGGAGTGCTTTTTGTTCTAAGTGAAAGGAAGTAATTGGGACTTTGTTGCTAGAATAAGTATTGTGAAGGTTAAAGAATTACTCAGCTCAACATATCCATCATGTAGGATATGTACCATTGAAATATGTAAAGTCAACCTTGGGCCCATGTGATGTGTGGTGAGAAGAGAAAATATTATCTAAAGAAGACTCTTGTAATTTGTTGAGAAAAAAGGCTATTCTACTAATGCAGTCCACATATCATATTGATTAACTTAATGATCTTAGTTTTTAATGTTGTGATTTCTTCCTCCATGATATTTTTGCCTACATGGATGGCTACCATAACCAGTGTTTTTTTATCAAGGGATAGAAAAATGCATTTTAAGACATGATCAATAAGGAAAATTTTTAATTTGGACTCAATCAGAAGGGTTAAATATACTTTTACTAGTTTGTTGGCATCTCCTAGTTAGGATTGATGAAGGCAAGGGCAATTTCAAAATTGTAAAAGAAAAACTAAAAAAATTGTCCAAGAGAAACAAAGTAATATAAAAGGGAAAGGAAAACTATGGAAAAGTTTTGAATCAAGAGGAAAAAACTAAATAAGTTATGGAAAAACGCCAAAAAAAAAGTTAAAATTTTTGGCTAATAGAAGTGGAATTTGGATATGAAGCCTCAAGGAAAAAAATGTGAAAAATGGAATTTCAAGTGTTCCAAGAAATTTTAAGAGTCAACATAACTATAAAGAGAGAAATATGGTGAAAAAATGGTTTTTTTAAATTTTTTTATAAATTTATTGTCGCTTTTTGCTCCTACCAAAAGTCTATTGGTAAGTGTGTGGTTACTAACTGTTCTCAACTATGATCACTCTATTGTTGGTATTCTAAAATTGTCATGTTATATATGGTCCCTACATATATTTATTTGTCTAAGGGTTTTAAGGAATCTCTCTAGCCACCAATGTTGTTTAAATGAGTACCAATCTATAAAAAAAATCAGCCATGGATCTACCCCTAAGTGATATCTCTTAGTTTACCTCATAGGTGGAAACTAGACAATTAGGATGGGGTCATCACCCTTGTCACTAGTACATCCTCTCAATGGGTTAGCTACTTTAGGGTTCCTATGGTACTCCTCACAATGATTTTTAGGGATTATGCCCAAGTACTTTCCATAATTATGTAGAAGGGTATTTACCCTATCCAAACCTATAATGAATATGTAAAAATAGAGGCAAAGAAAAACATTTTCATAAATGTGTAGCTCCTTAAAAGTCACTATTGAAAAAATATCTAAAATCTATTCATAGGCTCATAAAGTGCTCTAATAAATTTTTTGAGGATCCTTATGCACATATTTATGAACTATATAAAATAAATGAACAATAAAATGAACTTTAGATGTTGGCCCCAAAATTTTGACTATGTTATCCCATTTTGGCATGGAACTGACATTACACAAGAATACTATAGCATATAAGGACAATAGAGCAAGAGGACCATGGCAAGTAACTAATAGGCTCAAAATCACTATGGCATAGAACCTAAGGGGTCCAAGAGAACAACAAAATAAAGAAACCAGTGCGAGAGGACCCAGTCAGAGGAAAAGTGAGTCGTGAGGGACTTGAGGATGTAAGACTCATAATAGAAGTGGAAGACTGAGGGAGAATGTGGGAAGTAGGAAGTAGTTGGAAGAATAATTCATACTAGTCACTCTAACCTTATTGATAGGATGTTTTGCACCCACCCATAAAAAAGGAACACATAGATTCTGAGATATAGCATAGAGCATGGATCTAAGGGGTGTTGAGCTTCAAGTCTTTAGGAAGAACCAATTATAAGTGTCATGACTCTCAGTTTGTTAATAGTTTGTGTGCCAATTCTTCATGCCATAAATTAAGACTTGGTCAAGAAAAAACAAGTATAAATACCTTTGTTGTAAAGCATTATAAAATATACATAAGGTTGGTTGATTCAGATATAGATACATGAAGAAATGAATTATAGAATGATATTGTAATGCACTTTTTATTATAGCATAATATATGATGTTAGGATAAATTAAAACCTAGATCTAGCCCTAAATTGCATACAAGAGAAACTATGAAATGAATTAATCAAACATTCAGAAAATAAACATAAACATGCACATAATAGGAAATGCCAAATTTAACATGGTTTACCCAAGATGGGCTACATCCATCAAACTTGTCTAGTATATTATTTCTAGCAATACAAGGGAGAAAAAAATTGTAACAAACCTTGTTACACCTCTCTACCTTTTCTGCCTCCTCTCTGTGTATAATATTTCATTATTATTTTTCACATTCATACATCTCATCCATATATCAATATATTTTAGGGTTAAAATGCCTAAACATAACCTCTACCATCAGATCTAGAAACCTTTAATTAACGACCTAGATTGACTATAAAATTACAATTTAACAAGGCAATTTTTAAAAAAAAATCTTTGGGGTGCATGGCCCCTAGACCTTGTAAGGGGGGCCCTCCCCTTGAAACTCCCCATTCCATCAGGGATTCAAAGAATGGAATCCAAATATGGCTGAAATAACATCATAATTTTAACCTCTAATCCTAAAAGACAATCAGGGTCCACCCCTAACATATGAGATAGCATGTTTGATCAAACTTGTGCTATGAAAAATGATAGTGTGGACTAATTATATAGACCTATAGATGTGTTATACCATATCTTCTTTTATTTTCTAGTTAACTAATGCTACTATAAAAAGATGGTGATCTATATAGTAAGAATAATCAAACATAGAATGAGAATCAAGGTATTTTATCTGTACATCTTTCTTATTTAAATTACATAAAGAGAAGGATATGAACATGTCATTATCACTATGCATCAAAACCTATGGGAACTAGTCTTCTATTGCACACTTTGGGTAAGCATGTGAGACCTAAACCTCATATGAAAGGGCTAGCATGCTAGCACATTAGGTTAGACTTTCACATCGAGGTGGGATTATTTAAAAAAACCCACCATTTTGGTTCCATTTTTGGGACCCAAAACACTTGAACCATAGTCATGGAAAAATATTTGAGCCTATTATGTTAGAGAATATAAAATAATGGGTTACTAGTGTTGAATATAATTTTATAGTTCCTTATTTTAAGCCAAGAATATCTGCATAGTAGTGGGTAAAGCAGAACCTCAATAGTGCATTGTATGAAACCTTCCTTTTAGAGGTCCCAATTTAGTTACATGCTTAGTTAATAGCATATACTCAAGGACAATAAAGGAGTCTTGGAAGGAGGTAGTCTTGGACACTAGAATAGAAAAGGGATTTAGCATGACTTAGATCCCCATAGATGTGAGCAGTCAACTTTTACTGGATAGGATTTTTGAATAGCTACATTCTAAAGTGCATTGTGACCACTTATTCATGCCCTGAAGAATCCAATTTCCAATTTGTTCAAGAACCATGGGGTTTCTATCTTAGTATTTTTTCCTTTGTAATTTTAAGAAGTTATTTATTAATCTTAGACTAGAAATTATACCAATGGAGGGATAAATCCTATTGTATATGAGCCACACATTTGGTAGGGGAGAATAGGGGTTAATAAAAGATTGTGCATTAAAAATGGTATCCAAAAAACATGCATTACAAAAATGGAAGTATGATGAAGCTTGATAAAGGAATGGGAGTTAGCAACATGAGAAGAGATTGGGAGAACTCTAGGAGTATTATTAGGAACTATAAGGAAACAAAAATGCATGAGCAACCCATCACTTTCAAGCTGCATTTTATGCCATGTCTATCCTATGAAGGAGAACTAAGTTAGGTAGCAAGAGTTGAGGAACCAAGTCTAAACCAACCAAGCTCCCTCACCATAGTGCATGCTCATGATTTTGAGTTAGATAGAGTATGTATATGAAATTAGGATACAAATAGTTTAGATTCAAAAGCTAAACTAGTAAGGGATACTAAAACTAAGCCAATGGGCACTCATTTAGATTTAACACTATCTTTCCCTCTTCAAAGGAATTATATAGCACAACTTGGTATGCCTAGTGGACCTAACCCTCAAATATAGAGTATATGACCAAAATTGGGTAAAAATCTAGCTATCTTACCCCTTTTCATGAGCTTTGTTGCTAGAGACACTAGAGGAAGACTTGGAGGAAGCACTAAAGGAGGATTAGGTAGTGTCATAAGAGGAAGCAGACTCCCTTCTCAGGGAACTAGAGTTTGAGGCTCCCAATAATCACCCATTTAACCTAGTCAACCAATAGTGATCTACTATGAGATGACATTATACTTACCTAAATATCGAGGGGTGGTGAATGTAGTTGAGCATATCCATAAATACAAATTGATTTAGAGGGTGTGAGGCATCACATCTTAAGAATGTAAGGCCACATAGTTTGAAACTATGATTTTAGAGAATGCACATCAGTGGTACAAAAATTTCAATCCTTAATAAGTAGTCTTCAACTTTGATCAACTCAAAATAGCCTTTCTTCAAGAGTTTAGCATTCCTAAATTTGAACAACAAAGCATAACAATATTGAAGGACATAAAGCAAGGACTTACAGAGAGTGTACATGAGTATGATATAAGTTTTAAGACCTTATTTTCTAAATTATTCTTTGAAACTAATGTTTTTAATCACACACAATGGTTTTTGGTAGGACTATTACTACCCTTATGGTGAACCTTGTCTCAACGAACCTTCACTAGCTTGCATGAAGCTTTAGAAGCTGCTCTCTACATTGAAGTGATTAGAAGCATTGATATTGAGATTATTCCATTTATGAAAGCATAGATAGCTTCCATTGAATCACAACTTGATAATTTGATGTCCAATAATGCACATGAAACATGCAATGGTGTCTAGTACACTGACTATGAAATTGAATGGCATACATGAAGTAATTATCCATATACAAACATTCACACAGTACTTAAACAAACATGTGAAATCTACCATGATAAACATGATTTACATTCTTTTCCTCTTATAAAATTGTCTACACACACTAAGGTGCCTAACTATTTTAATATTTATGATTCCTACACTCATGACACTAATGACTATCATTTGATCAGTGACATCCATGAATCTTGAGTGTATGGCACATGCCAAACATTAGTATAAAATACTAAAGATAATGGTGGCTATCATGGATGAGAAATAGGGTAAGGATGAGGAGGTCATTATTTCCACCTAAAACCTATTACAAATAGGGTTTCCAAACCACTCTCAATGGGATTTCCCAGAGTACCCAATGTATACCTTTAATAAAAAGGACCACCGATTAGAAGAGTGTCCTGACTTATATGTGGATATCACCAAGGATTTCAATGAAAAGTATAATAGAATCATTTGAATTGATAAACCACAATGGTGTGTATATCCAACCATCCCTATAGTTCAAAATGTAAACATTACCACTCATAGTGGGGGATAGACCTAATCAATAGCTAATCCTATCGAGAAAGTACAATAAGAAGAACCCTGAGCTAGAAAGTATCTTGATATTCAGTATCAAAAGGTTATCCTCCAAGATATGATGGTGCTCATACACAAACTTAGGGAGAGATCTAGTTCTTTAAAGATAAGGACATAACATAGTGTGTTATTATGCAAAGGGAAGATGAACCTCAATCGGTGGTGTGAGATGACTTCCAAGAACTATGCAAGCATATGTTGGATGAGGATATTATCCCATAGCTCAATTCTTGGATTAAAATTCAAGCCTAAATACCAAATTAGGTTCACCCTCACATCATTCGCCAAAGCAAATACCACTATTTAAATCATGCTCAATAATAGGACAATCCAAGTTCCTCTACTTCCCTAGAAGATATAGAAATATTTGTTGATGTTGTTATTGATAAATATATAATCTAGGCCATACTAGTAGATACCAGTGTAGAATTTAATATCCTCACTAAGGATGCTTAGTGAAAAATGTCTATTTTACCACTACAACCTTTACCTCATGTATTATTTATGGAAAATAAGACTCACACACAACCTATTGGGGTCCTAAATAATGCAATGATTAACATACTTAGAGTACCATTCAAAGCAAATTTTGAGGTTATATAGCTAGTTGAAGTTGATGATTACACAACGCTATTAGGAAGACCTTGGTGTTATGATAATAATGTATACCTAAGCTTTAATAGTGTTACATTAGTTTTGAAAATACTGATCAGCATGTTGTAATCCTACTAGACAAAGCAAAAGAACCCCCTTATATAGAGCCTATCAATGTTGATGAATACATCAACCACATATATAATGTCACTAATAGAAGTGATGAACAACATGATCCCACCCCAAATGGTGTTCCTTGATGGACAAATAACTAGTCTATTTTTGATACTACAAGCAATGCATGTAACTGTTGGGCCTATGGTGACTATGATCTTGCTAGGAGGATGTGTAGCACCATCAATAGTCAAGAAAACTTCCTGCTCTAGCATCTTAAACATCACAATTTTGTTTTCCTTACTAGGATAACAATGAGAGGGCCACTAGTAGGACCACCACTAGAAAGAATTAATGCAGCCCCATGATTCCAAAGACAAATAGAAGTACATGATTTTTTCCCCCACCTCAAAGAATTATATAACACTAAAAATGATTAGACGAGGTCACTAGATCACCTTTTTTATGGCACCACTGTAAGGTGGTGGCATACCCATAAAGAGATACTTCTATACTAGGATCAAGTATGTTTTGATCTACATCATGAATTCCATCATGACAATAAGGTTAGGGGAACAATTAGTTACAATGGCATTTAAGCACTTGAACCTCACATTGAAGTTTGTGAGACAATATGGATAAGGAAACATACTTACCATAGTACCTATGGGTGCATGTATTCTATGTAACTTTATGCACATTAGCATGGGCATGGTCTATTCATGAAGAGTGGCACATGGGTACCAAGTTATAGCAATTACTGAAGGATAACATGAAGTTGGAATTTTCCTATTCTTCACCAAGGATGAACTTGCACCTCACTATCCAGGCCATGTGAATCAATTCTTAGAGACCCAAGTCCCATGGATGACCACTTGAAAAATGTCTATCAAAAACTTGAGGAACCTTTACATTTGTTCAATGAGCCTTCAATGCACCGATAACTTGCACCTACACTAGTCCCTAATGAAGATTGATGTGAAGAAATTTTCTTGGGAAAGCAAAATTTTATCTCCCAAGAAGATGAAGGTGAAGAATTTACTTCACTCAACCCAATGTCCAACCATCTGGATATTCCTATAGAAGTTAGCATTAGAACTATTCAAGACACAAGTACCAATATGGACAACCCCTATCATGGACCTATTTAGACTGTTCAATGCAACATTGGCATGAAATAAGAACCAAAGATGGCCACAATAAGAAAGTATTGGACTGACATAGATATTTCACAAATCTTTGAATTGCTAAAAGAATATCAAGATGTCTTCCAATAGAATTATGGTGAAATGAAGGGTGTCTACCCATCTTGAGATAAGATGCACATCAATCTACTAATGGTGTTTGACCTATGAAAAAATTCCCATACAAGATGAATCATAATCTTCAAGTGCATGTTAAATAGGAGATTGATAGTAGGTGCCACACTAGAGTAATCACTCCCATTATTGAATTTGAGTGGATCAATCCCATGGTGATTAGTATCAAAAAGGTTGGATGCATGCATATGTATATGGAATACTAAGTAATCAATGCATTCTATGTGATAGATCCCTTTCCAATGTCATTCATAGAGAAAATCCTTGAAGTTGTTATTGATTGTGAAGTTTACTCTTTTACAAATGGATTCTTGGGGTACCATCAGGTCTAAATAGCTAAGGAAGACTAGCCCAAGACAACCTTTGCCATAGAATGGGGATTTTTTGCCTATACTATTATGCCCTTCAAGTTTAAAAATGCCCTATCAATGTTTTCATGCATAGAAATTGAAGCCTTTAATGACTTCATCCATAAGTTCCTCCAAGTCTATTTGGATGATTGGATGATATATAGATTGGTCAAGGACCATTGTGCTAATTTTAGACTCATGCTTGAGCACTATCTGTTAGGTTTTGGAGCTAAGAGATTCACTGTTGCAAACATGGAGGAGGATTGCTCTGTGTTATAGCAATCGACGTCGGTAGGCATAACTGATGTCGATCATATCTAGTGTACAGAGCAACCAGCATCGGTCAAGATCAGCCGATGTCAGTCATCCCCAAACAGACAGGGACTAACGTCGGTCCCCTGTGTAGTTTTGAACTGTGAGTTTCATGGATAGTTTGTTAACGAGCTAGTTGTTTGCATGTAAGAGGCTAATTTTAGTCTTGGAACTGTAGATCTAATTATTGTAATTAGATGTCTAATTATTTTTTGCTTGATATCTATATAAGAGACTCATGGGCTGTATTGTAAATCATCCTTTTAGTAGAGAAGGATCCTTGAAGGGTCAAAGAAGGGACTCTCAAGTAAGTGAGGGATCAAAGTAGGGATTCCCACAGTTTTAGTTGAGAGAGCAAGGTTAGCTCCTTCAGATTGAAGAGAGCAAGGTGTGTTCCTCCTAGTTCCAAAGGGGTGCTGAGTGTGTATGATCAGGTAGATTTGCGGGATGGCAAGATCTAGTAGAAGATCCATTGGGGTACTAGTTGGAGAATCATAAGGACTTGGTGAGGCAAGGACAAGGGTTCTTCAAGGTGTAGAGAGATCTACATGTTGGTAAGTAAGGTCGGTTGATCTTCAGGTGTGTGTGTGCAAGGTCTAAGGCGATCTGCAAGGTAGTAAGGTCAAAGGCGACAACAACACATCAAGGAGCAAGATCAGGTGAGATCTACTTGGAGTACGTAGTGTGCTCAGTGGTACTGGAAGTATTGTATTGACTAGTTGAAATAACAACTTTGTATTTGAGTTGATTGTTTGCTTGTAATTGTGCAAGTGAGAGAGAACTCTTGAAGAGTATAATTAATACAATTGGGTATTGTCTCTCATATTCTGTGTTATTTTTGAATTCTAGTTACTTGTTACTTCTGATTAAATTTTGCATTTAGTTGCTTGTACATGGTAATCAATTGTGCTCATAGGTCCTAACAGTTGGTATCAGAGCTAAGGTTGCAAGGAGCAGGTTTGTGTTTGATTACATGTCACTCTCAGGGGTTTTTGATTGAGTGGGAGTATAGCAATGGCATAAGAAAGTAAGCTAAGAATGGAGGAATTCAAAGGCACGAATGCTCAATTACTGAATGATGGAAAGAAAGAGCAGGAAAAGAAAAATTGTTGGTTGATAGCAGATCAACATAAAGGGAATGAAGAAGTAGGTATTGTTGTAGGTATTGATGCACAGGATGCTCTTATATGTTCCCTAGATAAATTAGAATCTTGGTTTATAGATTCTATTGCCTCTTTCCATGGAGCCCAAAATAGATTATTTTTACATGTTAAGGTCTTTGGAGACTTTGGAAAGATTTATTTAGGGGCTGGTGTGCCTTGTCAAAGTATTGACAAAGGTGAAGTGTGGCTGAAATTGTAGATGGCCAATACATGGGTGTTGAAGCAGGTCATGCAGGTCCTAGTCCTAAAGATGCGGCTAATTTTGATAAGAAATTTGGGTGATGAGAGATGCACAGGAACTCTCATAGCGAATGCACTTGAATTAGCATGTGGTAAGAATGTAGGTACTCTTTATCTACCTGCTTGTATTACTGATTCCACTTCTGTTGCACATGTGTGGCTTTGTAGGCTTGGTCACATAAGTTAGAAGGGAATGGATGTTCTTAGGTCAAATGCTAAGAGTTTAGATTCAGAGAGCATAGACTGAGATTTTTGTGAGCAGTGGGATGCTACAAGAAAGGATTGTGTTTATTGTAGGAAAAGGAAGTCTGATGTATTTGATAAACTTAAGAACTAGAAAGCCTTGGTGTTCATGGAGGAGATGATGGATAGAGATCAGTGAAGTGCGCTAGATAACTCTGAGTAGGGCAGTTTGGATAGGGATTTGATTCAAAGTAAGCTCATGGGTAAAAATTCATCACTCACAGGAGAACACAAGTACCAGTGTCGATCAAGGGTAACCAACATCAAACAGGTAGGCATCGACGTCAGTCATGTGTAGACAGGCAAAGTTAGTGGTGTCAGGCATATGGCTATTAGCATCGGTCAGAGAATTGGTGTCGGTAGGTAGGTTAGTCACATGGAACTGACATCGATCGGATGTAGATTGGGTGGTGACTAACATCGGTCATTGAGACAAATTTTGGGCAAATAGCAAGCTGTCAAGGAGTCTCAAATGCCCATGTGGAGGACTAAAAGGGTAAGTAAGCCTCAAATTTGTTATTCCTCTTCTTTACACTACTTTTTGCTCATTGATGGTTAAGAACCATGGAGTTTTAAAGAAGTAGAGCATGAGATCCAGGAAATTGTGGGAGTGTGGCATGAATTCTCTAGGAGAGAACCAAATAGGAGATTTGGTAGAGTTTCCAGCCAGGTTAAAAATTAGAGAGAATGGACACGTGAGATGGAAGGCTAGGTCATATGGTCTTGAGGAAGCTATAGGATAGTGGTATAAGTTTGACACGTGTATGACAAAGCATGGCTTTAGTCAATGTCATTGTAACCATTGTGTTTGTCTTACTATGTTGGATGATGGTTGCAACATTATCCTATTATTGTATGTGGATGATATGCTTGTTGCATGTTCAGACATATAGGGTTTTGTTGAGCTAAAGGTAAGGTTAGTTCAGTGGTATGCCATGAAGGATTTGGGCGCAGTGAAATTCTTTGGCATGAGTAATCCTAGAGACAGGTAAGATCACAAGTTGATGTTGTCACAAGATGATTGTGTGAAGGTAGTGTAGGATGTAGAATGAAAAACACACCTATGGATGGACAGGTCATAGAATAGGGTCCCCAATCACATGATGAGGTTGAGTACACGTGTACTCCCTGATATTGCCCTAGTAGTGGGAGTTGTCAGTAGGTTTGTGGCCAATTCGAGAAGGAAGCACTAGAAAATGGTTCAGTGGGTTCTCATGTATCTGAGAGGGACCAGCAGCAGGTGCACATGCTATGCAGGGTCAAGTTCTTTTCTACATGGGTTTGTAGATGCAGATGTGGCAGGGTACTTGGATGATAGGAGATGCACCATAGGATGTGTGGTGGTTGGTCTTCAAAGTTGATCTTAAAGAGGGATACAAGCCAAGAAATAGATTAGATGGTGTATAGGTATAGGGATAGTGTAGCTATTTATCTCCAAGTGGGATATTGTTAGGTTGTGAAGCTAAAAGCTTCATTGTTGCAAACATGGAGGAGGATTGCTTAGTGTTACAGCAATCGATGTTGGTAGGTGTAACCAACGTCAGTCATATCCAGTGTATAGAGCAACTGACATCGGTCAAGATCGATTGATGTCGGTCATCCCTAGATAGATAGGGACCGATGTCGGTCACCTGTGCAGTTCTAAACTATGAGTTTCATGGATAGTTTGTTAACGAACTAGTTGTTTGTATGTACGAGGCTAATTTTAGTCTTGGAGCTGTAGATCTAATTATTGTAATTATATGTCTAATTATTTTTTGCATGATATCTATATAAGAGACTCATGGGCTGTATTGTAAATCATTCTTTCAGTAGAGAAGGATCCTTGAAGGGTCAAAGAAGGGACTCTCAAGTAAGTGAGGGATCAAAGCAAGGATTCCCATAGTTCTAATTGAGAGAGCAAGGTTAGCTCCTTTAGAGTGAAGAGAGCAAGGTGTGTTCCTCCTAGTTCTAAAGGGGTGCCGAGTGTGTATGATCAGGTAGATCTGTGGGACAACAAGATCTAGTAGAAGATCCATCAAGGTACTGGTTGGAGAATCATAAGGACTTGGTGAGGCAAGGACAAGGGTTCTTCAGGGTGTAGAGAGATCTACATGTTGGTAAGTAAGGTCGGTTGATCTACAGGTGTGTGTGTGTGAAGTCTAAGGTGATCTGTAGGGTAGCAAGGTCAAAGGTGACAGCAACACATCAAGGAGCAAGATCAGGTGAGATCTACTTGGAGTACGTAGCGTGCTTAGTGGTACTAGCAATATTGTACTGACTGGTTGAAACAACAACTCTGTGTTTTAGTTGATTATTTGCTTGTAATTGTGCAAGTGAGAGAGAAGTCTTGAAGAGTATAATTAATACAATTGGGTATTGTCTCTCATATTCTATGTTATTTCTGAATTCTAGTTACTTGTTACTTCTGGTTAAATTTCGCATTTAGTTGCTTGTACATGGTAATCAATTGTGCTCTTAGGTCCTAACACTATCAAATATTAAGAACCTCATTAAATTTAAAGAAGTGTCTATTTATGACACCTTTTAGTTTGCTTCTAGGGTGTATTATTTGTAAGGAAGGACTTGTAGTAGACCTAGTAAAGCTATTTATTATTCTTCACCTTCTAGTACCCAAAACTCAGTGTAAGGTCCACACCTTTTTGGGCTACATGGGTTATTACATAAATTTCATTCATGATTATACCAAGATTTTTTTCACCCTTAGAATAACTTCTAAAGCACAATGAGTAGTTCATATATACTAGCTCTTATAACGAGGCCTTTGAAACGCTCAAGGAAAATCTAGTCATTTCTCCTATTCTCCAATTCCCTGATTGGACAATACCATTTTATGTCCATGTTGATGCATCTAGCATGGCCATTGGTGTCATTCTTACACAACTAAGTGAAGGTCACCTAGACCACCCAATTTACTTTTCCAATAGGAATTTAACACTAGTTAAATGAAACTACACCACTATGGAGCACAAAGCTTTGTCTATGGTCTACACTTTGTATAAGTTTAGATAGTACCTCTTGGCCACTCCTTTTATTAACTATATAGATCATGAGGATTTGAATTACCTTTTCAATAAGCCCATACTACATGGATGAATCTATTAATAGATTGTATTATTTCATGAATTATAGTTTTTAGTTATGGTAAAGCCTAAAAAGGCCAAATGCAGACCTGATCACCTATCCTAGATCAAGAATGGAGAACCACCATATGCCATAAAATATGATCTTCCTAATGTACATCTCTTCCACATAACATGGGTGCCGAAAGGGATGGAAGATATTGTAGCATTTTTTTCCATTAGCTCCATGCTTGAATCTCTCACCTCATAATAAAAAAATCAACTTGCGGTTCATATCGCACCCTTCTAGTTCATAGCAGGTGATCTTTAAAAAATGGGCCATGACAAAGTTCTTTGACATTGTGTAATACAACATGAGTTATTTAAGGTAATTCATGAAGTTCATGATGGTATTGTTGGAGGATACTATGTTGGAGAAGTTACCATGTGAAAGGTTATGCTAGCAAGACTATGATGTCCAACACTATTCCAAGATGCTAAAGCATATTTTAAGCAATGTGACATTTATAAGTGCATACGTAAACCTAATCAAAGAGCTGTTATGCCTTTACAATCCATCCCTTCTCAGGATCCCTTTGAAATGTGGGCTATTGATTTTATTGGTCCCATCACTCAATGAGATGATGAATGGGTTTTTGATATATTATTATAGCCACTAATTACCTTACACATTAGGTTGAAGCTACGCCAATGAAGGATTATATAGCTACTAATGCTACATGGTTCATTTGAGATAACATAATAACTTAGTTTAGATGTCCCTTGAGTTTCATTAGTGATCATGGTACCCACTTTTTGAATGAAATAATTCACATCTTGCTAGCTAAGTTCATGATCATGCATCATAAAAAAACACCATATCACTCACAAGCTAATGTAGCTACTGAGGCTTTAAATAAAATCCTATGTACCACTCATATAAAAATACACAATGTTAGCTACATTGATTGGGATGATAGGGTGTTTGTAGTATTATGGGCTTACCACACTACATATAAGCACCTAAACAAAATCACACCATTCAACTTGGTGTATGGTAAAGAAGTAGTCTTGCTAGTAGAGTTCTTTGTGCCATCCCTTTGTATCATATGCATAGGGTAACTGGATTAAGAGGCATCCTTGAAAGAACATTTAGACATTTTAATTCAATTGGATGAGACCCAATTTCTTGCTCATTGGATCCAAGATGTAGAGAAACATAAACAAAAGGCATGACATGATCACCATATAAAGAATAAAACATTTTCTCCAAGAATGAAGGTCTTTTTGTATGACTCTAAATTCATGTGCCACTAAGGAAAGATCCACATACATTGGGATGAACCATTTATAATACATATCATTCAACCTACTAAAGCATGTTGGTTACAAAGGATGGATGGTCAGTTCCTTCCTGGTCACTACAATAAAATTTGACCTAGTTATTATTTCACTTTAGACTAGCTAAAGTTTTTATAATCAATAAGTCTTATGCCATTAGTTTAGGATTTACTGATTTCAATAAAATCATTGCCTTTATTGCATGCTAATTTCCCCTTCTATAATTTTGTTTTCTAAAGTTTTTTTATTCTTTTCATGGAGGTCCATGACATGTTTTAGTGTAGGGTAAGAAGTTAGGCTCAAAAAGGTAAATATGAAAGCACACAAGTTACTTAGGTGCATGATTTACATGGGTGCATAAGTTATTAAGGGTGTGCAAGGTACTAAAGGTGTATGAGCAGGAAGGTTCCTACCATAAGTTATAACTTTAAAAGAGATAGTTTTTTCCCACCTCATGAAAAGCATGAGACACAATTATCACCCACTTCCAAGAAAGATGAGAGATGGGATGTGCCATCAATGTGATGAGGTTAGTTATGACAAAAAGCATGCCAATAGCATGATGGGATAATACCATTAAGGCATTAATTGTAAAAGGTAAGGATTTAAACATGATAACTGTTATAAGATCTACATCAAATGCCAAGAATTGATGGGTGATGGAGGGGCAGTAATGAAGGTAAACCCCTATTGGACCTAAAAATAGGCAATTAGATGCATTTCACACTTTAATTTGTGTTTAACTTCGAATTACCAAAACTGAGATCAAATGAATACTAGAGCCAAAGATCAAATGAAAACCAAATTTAAGTCAATCAAATCCTAAATAAAGTAAATATTTTTTATCTACTACATACCACATAGGCCATTACCCTATTGAGAAGAGAGTTTCCAATTCTAGTTCATGGAGAAAAGTAGTAGTTTTGGGAGTTGCAGGTTACATGTCCACCATTAAAAAGGTGCCTAAGCTTAAAAAGCTGAAGCATTAGTTTACAACCACATATTATTTTGGAACATGGGATGGATGTGTGCTAACCTTCAGGCTCCTTGAAGGGTAATCTAGCCTAAGAAAAAGGCCAAGAGACTTGAAAAATTGCTAACAACACCAAAAGAAGAGGTGAGCAAAAGGATTGGGTTCTCATTAGGGAAAAGACTCTAGAGGAATAAGCACAACACACAAAACAACAAGTACAACGTGTAGAAGGATAAGAGGAATAACACATATAAGATAAGGAAAGAATGGTATAGAAAATAAAGTAGGTACATATGTCTATAATATAGAAGGCCCAACTGTCCCCACCCCCATATCTATTAATAGAAGAGATGCAGTACCTAAATTCAGTGTTGCACATGGAGAACTGGATCTCCAAGATATCTACTTGCACCATTTTTTATTACAATCACCACAAACCTCAGAGTGAGGTTGAGCTATGGAATGATTATCAAGTGGAGACCACCAACACTAGGAACCAACTAGTGTATGACCTCACAATTTTCAATTAGTTGGAAGCTATAGGATTGTTTTAGCTTTTCAACTTATTATATTTTGGTAAGCACATAGAGGCATTATAGTTCCTCCTTTCACGCATCTATGAGGACTATATCTACTTCATTGGGTGTAGCATGAATATTAGCCCTAAAATAATTAGTAGGGTTGTGGGACTACAATGTTTAGTAATGTGCGTAATAGATGACTTGGCTGACACTGAAGAGATATAGAGAACCATAATGGTACTGATGTACCAAATGTAAGGTCATGCCATACATATCAAGAACCTAAAAAATTTCACCCTCTAGGTTACTACATGAATCATAATGACTAAGATCAAAGTGACAAATCATTGGAAAGAAACTGACATGGCATACCTTTACATCATGCATCAGGTATCACAAGGACTAAAGTATAATTAGGTTATGTACTTCACCTAAAAGATTGCTACAGACATAAAATGGGCTCATTGGGAGCCAAAGTATAGATTTTTATGGGGGTGTTCCTCCTCTTAATGGTTTTTGATGAAATTGGGGTGAAAAATTACAACTTTGGCATGTTAAAGTGGGTGTACCCTCCCACACACAAGTCTCCCACCAAGTGCTATAAGGCATTCACATGCCCAGGTCATATCACCCAATCATACAAGATCAAGATAAGATACTATTTTGATGGGATGAGGGTGAAATTTAGGGATGAGTGGCACATCCCTAAGGACCTACCCCCTTTGGCTAAAAAATTGGCATAATTTAATATAAAGTAACACTTCTCCCTCATGTGGATCTACATGAATCCATTTAAAGAGATATTAGCATGACTTAAGCTACCTTATGATTTTTCCATGTAGTACTTCATTGACTTTATCAATCAGATATATGACAGAGCCTATCATTTTTTAGGCTAAGAGGATAATTTTCGAGATTCACACTCTCAAAAAATTATGTGTATCCAGGTAAAAAGGCCTATGTGGAGAGGATGGAGATGGACCTGACTGACATCTAGGTCAAGCAAATACTACTCAAGGAATAAATTCATAAGTTATTTTACATGATTTTCCCCTATAAAAATCCATAAGGTGGAGATCCTAAGGAAAAACTCCCTCTAGTACCACCTTTGAATAAGTGATCAGATGTGGACATAAGTACAAGTGGGCAATAGGCCCCCAAAAAAGACAAAAGACTATAGAGGTACAGCCCTCCAGACCTACATCTTCCCATCCCTCTATGTTAAATCCACCTCACCCTTCACATTCACCACCTCATCCATCTTCATCCCCTCCCCACACTTCTATATCCCCTTCACACTCTATGCCTCTACACTTTTTGATTCCCCAACCCTTGTATCCTCAACTAACTCCCCCTCTTTCTATGCCACCTTCTCCACCTCCCCCTTTATCATTTCCACCTCCACCTTATCCTCCACAACCATGTACCTTGGGTACTTTTCATTCAATAGCTACCTAACTGCAGCCCCCAAGGGAAATACCCTAACTAGACATTCTTGAGGTGTAGGTTCATAGCTCAAATTTAGATTCTGAGAGAAATCCTTCCCTAGCATGGGAGGAGAAAGCCAACTCTATTTATTTGTTGCTTGATATTGGAAGGTATTATGACAAGGGGGATGGTGAATAAGAGTGCAAAAGGGCCATTAATGGTACTGAGGAGGCCAAGATTGAGTGTGACCCAAATAAGGGGAAGGGACCGACCAAGACTTCTGAAGGGCATGATGAAGGTGCAATTAGAAATACATGTGAACATTATCAATTCAGCATGTAAGAAAATATGTTCTATCTTTGGCTATACTTCATCCCTAAGGAGGAAACTATATAAATGAGGAAGAAAATGTCCTTCCTACTTGACATGTACAATGAAAAGCATGAGTTTGAACTCTCATAGGATAGCCTTTCTTTGGGCCTAGATTCTCCATCACTGTCGAAACCACTAAGGATAGATCCCCAAAATATTTTCCCTCTTATAGCAAGCACTACATTTTTGAAGTTGGGAATGGAAATTACATGTGAAAATATTTTGTCATATTTTGATGTACACATGGCTGAATGGAAACATACTAGATTTGTAGGCATGTATAATAAAGAAGTTGTAAAGAAGCAAGTGTTCATCAAGGAAGTAGCCACATTAAAATAACAGCTCCAACAAGCCATGGAGGAAAAAGTCAAGGCCTTCAACCTTTGTAAATTAATTTTTTTAAAAGACCTGGCACTCATAGATGGCATAGCCCTTGATAGGGATGCCATAAGAAAGATAGAAACCCTAGTGGAACTACTGCTTAAGAAATTCAAGGATTGAACCACATCAAGAGATGAAGGATTAGAATTAGCTAACAAGTTCACCACAGTTGTTGACATTTGAAAGCATAATTTAGAGAGAGTTGGGGAATTTATCCCCATTTTGGATGGCATTTTTGTGTAGCTTACATTCCTTAATAAAGTTTTGGAGGCTCAGCTCCAAGTTGAAGAGGACCTAAGATAACACTATATTGAAGTTGCACTCTTAATAAAAGACCACGTTGAGTGTGCTAAAGCATTTATAGATGTATAGATAATGGAGGATGCCATTAATAAACATCATTAATAACTAAATGAAAATTTTTTATCCCTCAAAGGATAGGTTAATAAGGAGGTATCTACACTTGAATACATTTAAAAGGATACCATCATTGCCTTGGATGAATAGTTTAAGAAGACCAACAAGACTCTAACCCAACCCAAGGAGATAAAATCATTAGCAGTGGCCATCGAAGGAATAACTATGAATATCATTGAGGCATTATCCCATTGGGATAATCTAAAGAAGGAACTTGAGTATAAGGGGCTTGAATTTTTGGATGATGCTAGCACAGCTTAGTCTGAGATAGACTAAGAGCATAGTGTGGATTGATGTTAGCCCTAGAATTTTAATTTTGTTATCCCATTTATCATAGAACCAACATGACACAAGAATACCATAGTGTAGAAATACCATGGCATGGAAGGACCATGGCATGGGAGAACCATGGTGCATAACTAATAGGCACAAAAGCACCATGGCACAAAACCTAAGGAGTGCAAGAGGACAATAAAACAAAGGAACCAACATGAAAGGACCTTGTCAATGAAAGAGTGAGTCATGAGGGACCTGAGAATGTAGGACATGGAATGGAAGTGGAAGACTAGGAGAGCATGTGGGAAATGAGAAGTAGTTGGAAGAACAATTCATATGGATCACTTTGACCTTATTGATAGGAATTTTGCACCCATTCACAAGAAAAGGAACACATAGTTACCAAGATATAACATAGAGTGTGGATCTAGGGGGTGTTGAGGCCTAAGTATTTAGGAATAACCAGTTATAAGTACCACAACTCTCAATTTTTTGAGAGTCCATTCACCAATTATACATGCCATAAATGATTGTAACACTTGGTCAAGGCAAAACAAGTATAAATACCCCTATTGTAAAGCATTGTAAAAGATACATAAGGTTGGTTGATTTGGAGATAGATATACAAAGGAATGAATTATGGAATGATATTTTAACGCATTTTTTCTTATAGCATAATATATGAGATAGCATGTTTGATCAAACTTGGGTTATGAAGAACAATGGTGTGGACTAAGTGTGTAGACCTACAGATGTGTTATACAATATCTTTTTTTCTTTTCTAGTTAACTAATGCTAAAAAAAGAAGATGGTGATCTATGTAGTAATAATAATTGAACATAGAATAATAATCAAGGTGTTTTAATTATACATCTTCCTTGTTTAAATTACATAAAGAGAAGGATATGAACACGTCATTATCACTATGCATCAAAACCTTCAGGAACTAGTCTTTTGATGTGCACTTTGGGTGAGCACGTGAGACCTAAACCTCACATGAAAGGGCCAACATGCTAGCACATTAAGTTATACTTCCACATTAGAGTTTGGATTGACTAAAAGAACCCAACATTATAAAATAACCTTTAGATCATAGATCACATTGAGGGGATAACCTCCTTTGAGCAAGCTCAATACAATAATATTCATGGATTTTGTATACACCTAAATCAATTGCCTTAATAATTTTATTAAACTTGCTAATTTAATCCAAAACCATAACCTTATCTAATTAACTAGTATCCTTATTCCTACACAATGTTTCCCACATCCCATGAACCTTACCATACCCCTATAACCAGTTAATTACTTCATTAACCTACTAACCATTCTACTTAGCTACTAATTTACCCACTAGCCCACTTGATAATTTGAAATTATTTTGTATTCATGTACCCCCTATGAACAAGGAATCTAAGAGAGGAGATTAGTATTATGTTAGTCCAAGATAAAATCAAATCCAAATAAATACACTAAACACTAACACCTCTAGTCTAGACACTAGGGAGAGGATAGGTAACAAGTATGCATATGAAACACAAATAAAACATAAAATAAAACCTTCTTCTACCTTCATTGGAGCTCCAAATGGCCTATAGAAATGTATTTCTCAGCTTGTGCATCAAGAAATCATCATCAATGGAGCTTTGTTGGCTTAACCTTTCCTTGGCACCTTGGTTTAACTACTTGATTTATGAATTTGGTATGGTAACATTATATAAAAATCTTTTTTGCATCTATTTGTGCATTATAACGTTATACCAAGATAACTTAAACATCAATGGGTATGGCCTTGTATTTATAGTCTCAACAATTAACTCTCATCCAAGGTAATTTAAGATTGAGTTGAGAATAATTTCAATTGAGTTAAAAGTTGTCATGCAATTATGACTTTCAGTTACTAGTCATAATTCTCAAATTAGATATTTTGAGATATTTTTAGATATTCTGACAACTCATAAAGGTAATTATGAAAGGCTTGATATTTTAATTTTTAAAATTTACAATTTAGATATTCATTAATTATAAATGGATAATTAAACTGAGTATTTAATCTTGTTTAATTAATTGATTGATTTTGATTAGCCTTTTTGCTCTTTTAAGATTTGATTAATTACCCCGCTTAATGGGTCCATAGACCAAATTGATAGTTTTTGTGTAAGGTGATTGGGGGTGAATATGTGAGAGGTTATTGTTGCATATGGGCTAGTAACCCAAATAGGGATGTATAAAAATGATTATGAGCTTTGATAAATGATGCATGGCCAAATTTGGGACATTCAATGATTCCTAGGCTTAATTTGCAATGTTTGGTAAGAATTAGTATGAAGTCTAAAGCTAGTTATGGCCAGAATTAGGTGTCTATAGTTTACCTATATTTAGGAAGGCATTTTAATTTATAGGCATAGTAACATATTATCTAATAATAAAAAAGGCTATTGAGAAGGAAATAAGAGAATGATTAAAGAAGATGCTCCAAAAAATGTTTATAAAGATTATAATGATGCCTCCTTAAGGGATTAGCCAACACATATGATCGATAGACAATCCTTAAAAAAAATCAAGAAGAAGAATGAAATTAACCCATGGGTGAGATTAATCCAATCAAAATAAATTTTTAATGCATTGATTTAAAAAGTACTATATTTCCAAAAGGTATTTATAATCAATGGTACAAGCACATTCCCCAGTAGGGTAGATGAATCAAAATAATGATTTATCTATAGGTGGTTATAATCATTAAAATGCCCTGAATTGAATAATGATTTTTGGTTGTGCCCTAGTAGGGCAAAGTGACAAGCATAACTCAATTTATAACATGTTGTATAGATTAAATATGAGAGGGTGAAAACATAGATGCAATGGTCTAATGAATAAAGAAGCCACAAATAATCATGCAGATGAGGATGTGCAAATTGATGAAAGAGACGATTGGAATAATAAAGGTGGTTGAGTTGACCTGAGATATGTCATGTATCTAAGTATTTTCGACAAATTTGGGCCAATATAGTTCACCTAGAAGTGGAAGAAAATGGAATGAGGATTAGAAGAATAAGAAGTTATCAATGTGGATGATTCGATTGTACTTGCTAATGTAGATATGCTCATCTTTATTAGCATTAATACAACTAGTATGGTAAATGGGTTGATTTGATCAAGCAAGGTGGGATGATTTACCAAGGTGAACTATGAGAAGTTTCTACAACACCATTGCTTGTAAGATTTCCTAAGTTGATTTTTGTTGTAGCATGTGACGGTATGCATCATGATATAAAACACCATGTTAACTTATCCATAATATGCATAAGGACTGACATGCGATATAATAAATAAATAAAAATAATGCACAAATGATAAAAACCATGATGATAATGTTGACGTATGAATATATATAGACTCAATAATAATGTGCAAGGAATCACCCAATGAACACATAAAGATTGAGTCAAGGCTAAATAATGAAAGTAAATAAATAGGTAAACAAAAAAATAGCAAATAACTAAGTAAATAAGTAACTAAGTAAACAAACAAACAAAAATATTGAAAGTAAAAGTAACAAAAAGCATCATGTCTTTAACCAAGTCAATATCTACATGTGATGGCTCATAAGAATGAGAAACAGATGGTGCCCCTAAGAAATCATACATGCAAAGGGAAGGTCACACCCCCAATGGTCATGGAATGTATTGGAACTAATAAGAGATTTTTTCCTAGTAGGTTGGATTGAGGATGACTAACTAGGTTTAAATACGACAAATGTTTTTGGATTTCTAGGCTATATATATTTAGGGGATGGTAAGCTGATTATTCTAATTTTTAGGATTTTGAAAATTTTTGAATGTTTTTGAAATTTTTGAGGTATCTTAACTTGTTATAGATTGAAAATATATAGCTTATAAAATAGTGAGAGTGTTGGCTTAGATTTCTCATTAAAAAATGAGAGTGTTGTCTTAGGTTATTCACAAAATGGTTAAAGAATTAGAAAAAGGGGATTGGGCTAACCTCAACATGAATCGAGCATGGCCTATATAATCCCGTTAGGACCTCAAGTTATTATAGTTCTACCTACATATAAGGTGATGAGATCCAACCAGGTAATAACAAGTTTTTCAAATTTAGGTAAATGATAAGGTAAATGATAATAGTAATGTTTAGGTGATGTAACAATGCATGATAAAGGTGTTGTTCCTAATTTTCTCATAGGTGGTTATAATTAGGAAAAAATGACATAGGTCATTGACACTAATTTTCTCATATATGGTTATAATTAATAATACAAGATGTAATATTGATTTACCCAAAAATGGTTATAATTAGTGGCACCAGTCAAGCATAAATTTAAAGATGTAATTATTAGATCCACTATCATACTTCCTTCATAAACTACCATTTAAACACAAAATTTTAATACTACTGGAACTAGATCAAAATCCCCTCATGAAAAGTGTCAAAAGAACCAATAAAACCAAGGTTAAAAGGGGTAAGTAGGGCAGGTAAAAAAAATTTGGTTAATAGTGATAGTACGGAAAGGTGATATGGGGTACAACATAAAGAATATGATAGGAGGGTAGTTGGCTATAATGGTAATAGGGTTAAACCCAAGTGATAAGGTAAATGGTTGGGTATGAAACAATGGTAAGGTGATTGGAAAATGGAAATGGGAAGGTAAATGGTAAATGAAAATGGCATGGTAAATACTTAGACAAAGATATGGTTTTGTTGTTCATGTTGATGGGGAGATACACATCCTACTCAACATATGATACAACCAAAATAGTCAATCATGTAAATTATTAGTCCACACCTCTATTAAATAATTTTTTTATCAAGAACTTGTTGTAGATTTGAACTTTAATAATGTTGTTGTGATATTCGTTAGTTGTTTATTTTGTTTCCTCCAAACTTTGAGATAAGATGTCTTTGTAGCCTCTACAAAGGAAAGTGTGGCTAGGGATGGTAAATATAGATAAATATTGGATGATAGGTCTAATTTGGTGATGAAATGATGGAACATAATGTAATGTATAATGGTTAGAAAACAAACAAAGATTAGAATTTTCAAGCACACACAATATTGTTGATTCTAGATTTGGCATAATTTTGGTTATGATGGGATCAAATACTTCTAAATATACTCTCAATAGGACCACCATATTTTTTTTATTTGGGCCTAAGAGTAGCTATCATCTGATTATATTGTATATTATAAGTTGTATTGATGTTATCTTTAATAATGTCTTTATCAATAGTGAATAACTTTTGTGCTCAATTATTGGTGCCTCAATGAGGTTTTCACCAATGAAGTTGTCTTGATTGTCGCATAGTGCCTCTAAGAAGGTTTCACTGAAGAACATTGAATTTTGAATTTGATTATCTTATAATGCCTCTAATGAGGTTTCACTAGAAGATGTTGAGTTTTGAATTTGATTTACCCTAACACCTCAGAAAATGTTTTACTAAGAGACTCTTCTTATTTTACATTAATGTGGTCTTGGTCCCACTGATATTATTTAGCCGATATGTTGCCATAGATGTAGTTCAATAAGGTGTGATTTTATCAGTCCCAATCAACACTTATGGTAGGTGTAAGGTCAATATAATGTCTAGGTTGGTTGGTTTTAATGGAATGTGAAATGGTAATGAAATGGAGAGAGGCAACACAATCCTCATAAAATATACTAGGATAACTTGTATCGATACTAAAGTAATCATCCTCAAAAACTATAGAATGATCAAAAATGTATTCAAATTGATATACAAGTCATGCTTAACCAATGTTGTAATATCCACAAATGTATTTTGATTTTGAATCTAAGTCTAATTCAAGGGAATCTGAATTTAATGTTGAGATTGACGTTAAATCTATTTATGATTTTAAATCTAACGTTAGTTGAAGAATAGAACCTAAATTTAATTTTGATTATTCTTTAATTGTGGATGCTACTACAATGATGTCTTTTTGAATGTTTGGTATTGGATAAGTAATGGCATATGATGGCATAATGGGCTCTTTGAAAATAAGCTTAGCCAAGAAGGATTTCATAGAGACTAGCTTATCAAAGTGAGACTCCTCAACTATGAAAAAAAGGTCAAGAGACAACTCCACAAAGACTAACTTGTCAAATGAAGGCTCTTTAAAAATAGTATAATGGTTGAGATAATTATTTTCCCAAAGGTAGTTATAATCATTAATAAGTGACCTAGCAAAAATTGATCTGTTAGAGTGAGATTCCTCGATAATGGGTAAAGGATCAAAATGTGATTCATCATAGGTTGACGTATCACAAATAAGTGTTTCAACAAAAACATCATAAATTGATTGGTTATCTTGGTCTTGGTTTACAAGTAGTTATGAGATACCAATTTTGAACACATTTTGGTCTTCAAATGATTGGCTTTGTTGGAGAGGTACTAATTGGCTCTATTGTGGCTTAAAGATTGGCATCAATTTTTTTAAGTGGGAGATGGTTATAAATTAATGAATAATGATCTATTTTTAGATGATAACCTCTTTATAAATAGGTTCATCTAAGATGGGCTTAATAAAGATTAGTTGTTAGTCGAGGATGGCAACTGTGACCTGTCTAGTCATAATTGCATAACTTTGTTGGGATAATGAGTTGCCATACTTCAAAGGGCCTAGAATGGTAATGGTAGGGAGTTGAAAATCTTGTTTTATATCTTGATCTAAAGGACAAGGTCCTATAATGGTAATGGTAGGCCATTGCAAAACATGGTTGTTGTTACAAGCCAAAGGAGGAGGTCCTAGAGTAATAATGGTAGGATGTTGTGGAGCTTGGTTGTTGTCACAAGTCAAAGGATGTGTTCTAATGGTAATTATAGAGCCTAAAATGGTAAGTATGGTGTTGTAATGGTAATGGTTTTTATCATGATCCAAAATATGAGGGCCTATAATGCTAATCCTTAAACACTGTGGAGCTTAGTTACTTGCACAATTTGAAGGAGGGTTAATGATATAGATAAAGGATCTAGTACCATTAGCATTGAAAGTTCAAACTTAGTATGTTAATCAATTCAAAGAAGGTATTACCAAACACTATGCTCGAGTATCTTTGCTTTGTTCTCCAGATTGAGTATTGTAAGGAGGATAAGGATCTATCTCACAAACTACATCATCACCATAGGGGTCTTGAACAATGTCATATTGTGTGACCATGTTATCATCACTTGGATTGTACATGGATCCACTACAAGTTTAATGAGACATCCAAATCAATGATGAAAATTTTGAAAAAAAGACTTAGAGTTTTACAAACTCTAAAAAATAAGGTCCAAATGACAAATCGTCTAAACTTGGTCTAACCTGGTCAAAGGAATGGAGCTATATCTCCAAAAAGTTTAGTGCTAAAACATGGTATAATATAGTCTAACATCAAATGTTTAAAAAAATGGTCAAGTGGATGAAATAAAAGTAAAATACTAAACTTAGGTATAAAGTGTTTCAAACTAGTATGAACTAGGTCTAAAGAAATAAAAGTTGATAGGGCTTTTGGAAAACAAGGCACAAAACCTAGGCTCAAAATAGGTATTGCTAGGTCTTTTGGAAAAGGCACAAAAGGTAGACTTTAAAACAAATAGGTATAAAAGGCAAGAGATTTAATCTAACAAATTTGAAACACTTTGACATAAACTAAGCATTTGGGTTTAGACACACACTTGATCATTTGGAAAAAGACATGGAACTTTAGGCATATGGAAGATATACCACTTCCCCAAATCTAGGCACAAAAATAGCCTTTAAATGGAGAAAGAAATTAACCTAAGTTACATAATCTAAAAGTGAAAGATCGATGTCTAGGATAAAATTACATGTGATGTAGGAAAAAATTAATAAATATTTGGATTTGAACTTGTCAAGGCTAATTTTGAACTTAATTTAGAAGACTAGGTTTTGTAAAATAGATAACAAGATAGATAAGAATGAACATCATGACAATACTCGGCATAGATTTAAAAGACACGTGGTTTGGAATTATAATTTTGGACACAAGGCAACAAGTATTTGAAATAGTTTGATCAATGTAATGATGTTATTGTGCTCTAAAGGTATGAAAAAAATATTTTTTTCAAGACTTTAAGGCACAAAACTTAGAACAAATTGAGCAATGTAATGATACCCTTTTCAATCGACACACACATAAAATTTTGATAATGACTAAGGTAAGGTGTGATGTCAAATAGATGGTATAACACCTCTTCAAACAAATGAGTTATGTATAACAAGACTCATTTTGACATGGTATGATAAATAAATAGTTACAACTCAAGATCATATAAGCAAAAGGATAAAATGATAAGAACACCTAAGTGTAATGTCTTAAATCCTAAAACTAACAAGGTTACATCATACTGTTGAATTATGTTTATATACTTGTTATTGAGAGGATTTTAAATTATTAATCCAAAAAGTAAAAGCTTATAAAATTAAGGTTTTTAGGCCTCCTCTTATTTCAAGAGTTTGTACAATGACATGGAACTTTGGGCTACTTGCCCTGCATCAACAGTATGCCTACGGCAAGTAGGGTTGTCTAAAATTATAAGTTTCACACGTCTAGATGGTTTCAATTGTGGTTAACACTAAAGATGCAATCACATCATTTGAATCCATGTTAACTGATTTTTTAGAAAAAATACTTATCTTTTTACAATCACTACATCCATCAATTACTTAGTGTAGTGTGATGTCTAAGTTACCCCTACGGCCTGAGGCCAAGTACCACTAACAGAGCTTGTTTAGTCATTCAAACAAGCATCCTAGTGGGTCAACCTCAATTTATATACTCCACTATAGATTGGAGTTCGTATGATGCTGGGAGATGAAGCCCCAAGTCAATGCACCCCTAAAAAATTTGTGAGGGAGAAGTGAGCTTCCACCCACAAGCCAAAATGCATAAAAATAAAAAAAGTGGAAGGACTTTAGGATCATTTTGGAGTCATCTGAAACACTTAAATTTTAGGGAGGGCCTTAGCGACTTTCTTTTCATGCTTTTTGGATAAAAGAAACAAATGAAAAAAGAGAATTTTTTATTACCCAAGTTTCCTAAAGGAGATGGGGGGAGAACATACATGCGACACTTGTTTTGCCAAACAAACACTCAATCAATAAACATAACAATAAATTTTTTTGAGTATTTAACTAATGTGAGAGTTTATTTTTATAGCACCAAATGAAATATGTCATGAAGTTTAACCCCTTGACATTGTTTGAAACCCTTAAAAGATGAAAATAAATTAAGAAAAAGATTTTTAAAACACCAAATTCAAATGTGAGTTTTGCAACTTTAGAGTTTTAAATTGTCATTTCTTGGCCTTTGGGTTATATATATATATATATATATATATATATATATATATATATATATATATATATATATATATATATATATATATATATATATATATAATAGATTTTGGGTAATATTAGAAAATTAAAACTTGTAAAATCAAAATATTAGAAATCTTTGAAATACCAAATACCTATAAATCAGAATATATACAAAAATAATAATTTGCAAACAACTAAAACAAAAATTAACAAATAAAAAGGATAGTAAAATATTGATATCTAAAAAACCATAAGTTAGATTTTGATAAAATTTATAGACAATGTAAATAATACAAATATGCACTACATAAAAAAATTCAGTGATAAATAATTTTTGGATTAAAAAATATGACTATTTTAATGGCCATTTATTCAAAAAAAAGGCAGACACTAAAAGAGTCATAACTTTTAAACTATAAATCAGATTTCAATGAAAATTTGAGGGAATTAGGATGAAATTACTAAGAATAACCTATCAAACAGTTAAAAGAAATAGTAAATAAATTAAAAAAGACAACTATTTTAACAACTATTTTTTTAATAAAAGAAAATAGAAAAAGATGAAGATATGAGATACACAATCAAGTCCCACCGAGTGTGTCATTGTGTGAATAAAGAATCCAAGGGGGAAAATTAATATTGTGTTAGTCCAAGATAAAATCAAATTTAGGTAAACACACTAAACACTAGCACCTCTAGCCTAGACACTAAGGAGAGTATATGTAATAAACATGCATATGAAACCCAATTTGAACATAAAATAAAACTTTTTTATACCTTCCTTGGAACTCTAAAGGGCATGTAGAAATGGCTTACTCGACTTGTGCATCAAGAAATATTTATCAATGGAGATTTATTCGCTTTACCTTTCCTTGGCACCTTGGTTTGGCTACTTGACTCATAAATTTGGTATGGTAACATTACATACAAGGCTTCTTTGTATCTATTTATGCATTATAACCTTATACCAAGATAACTTAAATATCAATGGGTATGGCCTTGTATTTATAGCTTTAAGAATTAACTCTCACCCAAGATGAGTTAATATTGAGTTGAGACTAACTCTAATTGAGTTAAAATTTGTCATGTAATTATGATTTTCAGTTACTAGTCATAGTTCTCAAATTAGATATTTTATAAGATTTTGGGATATTTTGAGATATTTTGACAATTCATAAAGGTAATGATGAAAGGCTTGATATTTTGATTTTTATAATTTTTATTTTTAAAGACTCATTAATTACAAATAAATAATTCAACTAAGAATTTAATCTTGTTTAATTCATTAATTGATTTTGATTAGCCTTTTCACTCTTTTAAGATTTGATTAAGTGTCCTACTTAATAGGTCCATAGGCCAAATTGGTAGTTATTATGTCATGAGGTGATTAGAGGTGAATTCATAAGAGGTTATTATTACATATGGATTAGTATCTTGAGTAGGGATGCTTCAATATGATTTTGAGATTTAATAAATGATGCACAACCAAATTTGAGACATTCACTGATTTCTAAGCTTAATTTGCAATGTTTGGTAGGAATCAATATGAAGTCTAGTTGGAAGCCAGTTATGGTCAAAATTAGGTGTCTACACCCCCTAGCTATCCTACCACCCTAGCCTTTCCTACACCCCTATGAATCCTAAACCTTATTAACTCCCATCTAAACCTCTATTACCCCTAATCTAATGAATTAACCTCTAAAACTAGGAAAGCTCCTCTAAATTTCTAGAAATCTTTAAACTAGAGGATTCTAAAATAATTTAATAATCCCTAAATTATTCTCCACCATCTTATATAAGCCATGCATGGGCTATGGCCAAACTAACTTAGAAAGTAATAAGCCTCCATTATATTCTCATAATCAGTGATTACAAGTATCTTCTCATTCTTGTCAAGCAATTCAACAAGCCAAAGAAGCTATTGAAGTCACTTGGAAGCTCAAATCAAGCAATCCACATCCAATTATTTTTTCATTCAAATCAGCGTGAATATCTTGGAGAGGATTTCTAAGGGACAAAAGAATGGTAAGAATTCTATTTTAATTGTCTGATTATTTTTTTATCCTCTCCTTTGATGTTGTTTGTGTTATTGGGTCTTTATTACTAAATGTAGTAGTTTTGCAAATAAATCAAAATATAATCACATAGATGCCTTCATTAGGCCTCAACACTTACTTAAATACTAAATCTATTCTAACAACTACTACTTTCTATGTATGTGGGATAATTCAAATATGCTAAAGGGACGACTTACAAAGCATATGTGTCTATAATGATTAATACACTAATAATACAAAGAGAAGGGTAGGACATGTTCCTAACATAATTACTTTTGAGTAAGCTTAGTTTCTTATTAAAAATTTAAAAAAAGTTTATTTAAACTTCTATTAAATTTTACAGAGTAAATTAATTGTGATTTGCTTTTTATAAGTTACAATATACTCTCAATTTCAAATTGAAATTCTACAATATTTCATCATTAAATTTGATAACTTAAAAAAATACATCAACATCGATAAGTTTTTCCATTTCATAACTTTGTTGTATAACAATTTCATTCAATTCACCATTAATTTGTACCTTTGAAATCATAATAAATAATTGGTTTTAATATATAAAAAGTGTTAAATCATTAAATTATGTCATCTAATGCAAGAGCTATAATCTTATATTTATTAATTAAATAAAAAATAATGTTACTTTAAGGCATTATGACTAATAAAATGGAAAGTTTCTATTTACATCAATCACTATAATTGATCATTTTAATTGGGAAAGTGATTAGAGGGTAAAATTATAAATTATTGTATTTTTTTAAAAGTTATCATTCTTTTTCCATGCTAATTGCGTTTATATATTTTATGGGCTCTTGCTTTATGATAATACGTCAATGATATATGTATATATATGAATTTTTATAATTAATGATAATAATGGAAAATAGTAATAAAAAGGATGACTTAAATATTAAACTTACTATTATACGAAACCCTTCCACCAACATTTAAACAACATTGAATCTATTTTTATAGTCGCTTCTCTACCCTTGCTTTTTAATTGGGGGAGTGAAACTATGGTCACACAAAGATTTATGTTAGTCTGTGTTGATAAATCTCATATGTGTAGTGTGGTGAGTTAATAGGATATTATGTGAATTTATTTATTGGTTGGGAAATTACTATTTCATTAGTTTTTTTTTAAACACACTGTATGAATGGGTGGCATTTGATGCTCCCTCAAGAGAACCCTCTTCTTGAAATGTTTAGCCTCTCAAAGATGATCCACCCCCACCTCCTATAATATTGTTTCCCATGCTTAATTTTCTAACTTAACTTGTGATATATTTTTAATCATGTTGTATAGTCATGTTTAATCGGCGTTTATGATTTTTTATTATGAATTAGGTTTTGAGTCGACATAGATAACCGACCGTGAATACCAGTTGATCACCTTTTTGTTTTAACTATATATATAATATTATTTTGATGTGAATAACTAATATATTGATGAGTTCTATTATAAAATACACTCCAAAAATATTAAACGTATACTCTAATATACTAAAAAATTAGACAATATACCTTTAATACATCTATCTAAAAATATCAAGTGATGTTAGTCTCAAGACCCATATTTTGGATTTTTCACAAGCTAAAATGATTAATAACTTTGTTATCTTATTCATAAATGTTCCACTAACCAATGAAAAATTGTGTCAATCTAACTATATCGATATATCAAGTTTAAAAAAATCTCTCCAAAAAAAAAAGGTGAAGATAAGAAACTCTAATTTTCATCATATGTTAAGTTATTATGATTTTTCAATTGATTTTTAAAAAAAAATAAACAAACAAATAAATATCAAATTTAATGTTAAAATTAAAAGTAAACATACTTAAAAACATTATAACCCACTATACTCCTTTAACTCTCATGATAGAATATTTTTTGATATTATAAAAAATAAATTAAATTAAAAAAATTAAATAAAAAACTTTAAAATAAAATAAAATATAATCCCATATATTTTGGACAAATGATAACCTTAATATACTTAAAAATTATTAAGAAAATAAAACTTATTTAAATTGAAAATTTTAAAATAAAATTATATTATTTTAGGTTTTCATGCTCTGCCCTTTTGAGAAGTTATGCCACCTTTGAGATACTAGAAAAAATCTCATATTAAATTTTGTATTTACTATGGTTATATGTTTAACCCTATCTATATAATTTTAAATTAATTCATTGAATTTTTTGGTAGATAATAAGGAACATGAAACCAAAGTGAATGTAGAAGTTTGTTCCAAAAATATATTATGATGTAATGATATTGATAATTCTTTTGAGTCTATAAATATGTTTGTAGTTGTAGATGCTATTGATTTTATTTGTAAATGGTATAAGAATAACAATTTTATTACATAATAATTCAATAACATTTTTTATGAGCAATCTTTTACTGTTTGGGTTAAGTATACTTGGGAACCTTAGGGCATTAAAATATAAGGTGTTAGGAACCTTACAAATGATTTTTTTATGTTTTTATTCAAAGATCAGAAACAAGTGCATGTGTTCTTGAAAACATTTAGTTGTTGGGTTATGCACAAGATTCTTATGGTTTTCTTGCAATAGACTCATGATTTCAATGTGACTAAGTAAGCCTCCCTCAAAGTCCGCGTATGGTTAAAGCTAATTGGGATGTCAATTATGTTTTGCACATTTTTTTACAAGATAGTTTAACCATTAGGGCATATAATTTGACATGAGCATGATATGTTTTATTCTGCCTAATCCCACAATCATGTTTTTGTTGAGGTATAACTCATTAATGACTTGTAAGAATATATCTATATTGAAGGAGGTTCTCACTTGTTCTCTTGGAAAGTTGTTTACATCAACTTTCCTAACACTTGTTTTCATTGTCAAGCCCTAACCATAGATAAGATATTTCCATCTCATTCCCCCTTTTGAAACTAAAATGGCCTCCAAGACATTGGTTACGGCTGAGAAGGAATAGTGATGGACTATTGTTTAAAATTAAAAGGTCATAATGACTCCCAAGATCCCTAATGTGATAAGTTAATTATCTTATGTCAAAATGCAATAATACACCAAGAAAACTTAATGTAATGACCCTCAAAATACCATTTTATTGTAGATTCAAACCTCACAAGTTCCATTCACTCAAGGGATTATTTTGAGTGTAGGGACATCATCAACTCCTCCTCCTCCCTCTAGGTGCTTACAGAACTTTATTTGCTATGATGACAAATCACTAAGGAGAGATTATGGGGGAAAATGCCACTCATTATTTTTTGATTTTATTTGTCCAAACTGGAAGACTCTTAAGAAAAAATATTCTTATGGTAATTGTTGACAATTTTGACCCCACATGTCAAATTGTAATCCTTATTATTCGAAACTTTGCATAAACATGTCTTTTTGTCCAAGTGTCAGAAATTGGTCTTTGCAATTTTTTTGAAGGGCTCTTTAAAGGTTCCAAAGGGCTCCTTCCTTTCAAAAAGGTCCATTTCAATAGTTTCCCTGAAGGGCACTTCTCGGCAAAATGGGCTTTTCATAAGTCTGAAGGAATTGGGCTTGTTCAAATTTTCTGAAGGGTTATTTTCAATAGCCAATGGACTTGACATCTTTTTTGAAGGGATTACTTCAGAAATTTTATTTGAAGCAAAGGTTCTGATGGTCCATAGCAAAATTTTTGAAGTTCCTTTACAAAAAATGCTGATGGTACAATTCCTTTAGAAAAGGTTCAAATGCATAAATCCAAAGGGACAATTTCAAAAGGACCATTCCAATTTTTCTAAAGGGACACTTATCAAAAAGCTAAAGGGTTATTTCTTTCAAAAAATGGTCCATTTCAATTCTTCTGAAGGGCAAGAGGAACATTTCAATTTTTTTCAAGGGGCACATATCAAAAAGCTGAAGGGTCATTTCTTTAAATTCCTTTAGATAAATTGTCCATAGGAATTGTCGATTGTAAAAACCCCAAAGACCTAATTCCTTCAGACAAATTATTTGAAGGAATTGTTTAAAGTGAAAGGAAGAATTTTTTTTGGGAAGATTTCCAAAAATAAAGATAAGTTCTGAAATAAAATGTCAAAACAATTCTTTCAAGAAAATTACCCGAAAGAAATAAAATCCGAATGAAGTGTTCTTTCAGGAGATAAGCCTTCAGACATTTTGTCTAAAGGAAAAGTGCATAAAGATAAGCCATAGACAAATTGTCTAAAAGAAATAAATAGAAAGAATTCCTTTAAAAAAAAATTTGAAAGAAATGAACATGGAGATAAGATGTGGACAATTTGTTTGAAGGGAAAGAACCAAATAATAAGACCGAAGGGAATGGCTTGAGAGGTTAATTCTTTCAAGAGAATTGGTCGAAAACAAAATGCCAAAGGAATACATGCAGAACATGTAGAGTGACCCAAGCTTAATTAGACGCGTCCATCATAGCATGAACATGCAAAAAACCAATAAAGATATTGTTTTTTCCATCTATAAGAAGATCTATAGTCCGAGACTGTAGTAAAGAGCATGCCAAATAATAAATGCAATAATCAAATTATTTAGACTTGGTAAAGACATGTAGCTGCTTTCAAGCATAGCTCTCTTAGTTCCAAAAGGGAGACTCGAATGCATGAAGGGATCAAGTAGTTTAGTGTTGGATGGATGTTCAAGGAGTTAACATGGAGTTACTTAGAGTTGACTAGACAAGGCTTGTCATTCATTTTCCTTATTTTCCATGCAAAGGACTTTCTTTTGTTTCAACTCAGATTCCAAACATATCAAGTGGAGTTTCTCTTTGAAGCTTTGGCATAGCTTTCATGCATGGAGTAGATTAGTCCAAGATGGACCCACCATCCAGACTTCTACGCCAACCTTGAAGATCCATACAAGTTTGATGAATTTTGAAGATTTTAATAATGATTACTGCATGGGCTCTCCATTATTTTCAATGCCAAAGAGCTTTTCATGCAAGATATAAGACAAAAAGATATTATTTGAAGGCTTAGTTATCTTTTGATTGCTGAAGTTGGACTTGTAAGATGTGCAAGTTGATCTTCTCTCTAATTCCAATGCCAATATCTTGGATTTTATATTTTTTTCTATATAAGTTGGCTTTTTCATCGATTTTAAGGATCCCTCTTTTGACAAGATCAGACTCTACCAAAATTTGAGTTTTGTAACCTTTTTCAAATAAATAGAAGGACTATTTTTAGATTCTAGGATGATAATTATACATGTCATGTTATGTGTTTTATGTCTTTTGATTAAAGTTACAGTGGATGTAAGTGGTAGGTTAGTGCCTTGAATTAGGGCTATTCCCTCATTTCCCTCAATCTTTGATCACCAAAAGGAACCTTTTCATGAAATATTGATTCATAGGAGTCAATTGGAATTGAAAGTTCAATAGTTTTCTTGTCTAATCAATGTTTTTAGGAGTTCAAATTGAGTGGATGAACCAAAATATAGGTGTATCACCATTATTAGATAGGATTTTTCCTTCAAATTCTTTTTTTTAATGTTTCCTAGTAGTTTTTAGCATAGATTAGAGATCCTAATTGATACACCAAAGGGAGCTAGCCCTTAAAATCTAGAGACTCAATCCACTGATTAGGCCACCCATAGCCTAAGATTGTTTTCATGTTTTAGCAAACTATGAAGGCCTAAAACTACCTTCATAAGGGTGTGAGTATGATTGACTATAGTTTTCAGCATGCCTAATGGGACATTGAAAAAATTATTTAGATATCTAAAGAAGTTTGAAGTTGAGGAGAAGCAGTTACAACAGATGAGAGTATTCATCTTCATCACAAGCTAAATATTCTTTAGGTTGCAAGGTTCATAACACCATTCAGGTAATCCTTTCATGTGAAAGGTTACCACAAGGTTAGCTAGTAAAGGTATTCCTTTTTAATTTATATCATATAAGAGATCAAGGTTTAGGAGGTCAAATCCATTGTTAGGTTGTGGAGCTAAAAGCTTCACCAGGATGCAAACAGGAGAAGTTATGGAGGTTGCAGAAGAGTTGCGGAGTGTCACAGACACCGGCGTCGGTCAGGACAATCAACGACGGCAGGAAGGAGACAAAAGGCAACCAATGTCAGTCATGGATCGGCCAGCGTCGGCACCCCCAGGCAGTCAGGGACCGACGTCGGTCACCTGTGGTTTGAGCTGCGAGTACATTACAGGTAGTTGGTTGACGAACCAAGTGTTTGCATGTTTAGAGCTATTCTTAGACTAAGAGCTACGGATTTAATTATTGTACTATTGTCTAATTATTGTTTGGATGAGATCTATATATGGACTCATGATTGTATTGTAAAAGTGTGCTAGAAAGCCATAGAGCTTTTAGAGAGAGCTAGTGTAGTTCCTCCTAGTTCCAAAGGGGTGCTGAGTGTGTATGTCAGGGAGAGTTGCAAGGTCTGCAAGGTCAAGGAGCTGATCCACCGGGGTACTGGTTGAAGAATCATAAGGACTTGGTGAGGCAAGGACAAGGGTTCTTCAGGGATGTAGAGATATCTACATGGTGAGTAAGGTCTAGTGATTTGTAGGTAGAAGCAGAGAGCAGGGGATCTACTTGGAGTACGGTTGTGTACTTGGTGAACTGGCAGCGTGTTACTGACTGGTTGGAGAGGTGAACATCAATTTTGTATTGGAGTTGATTGTTGGGACCAAGAGAGAGAGGGAAGAAGGTCTTGAGGCGTGGCAAACCTTTGAGGTGGAGGAAGAAGTGGCATCTTCCTTATTGTATATTCTTCTGAGTGATTATTAATACAATTGTGTATTGTCTCTCATATTCCTATGTTGTTTCATATTTCTAGTTACTTATTGATTCTGGTATAATTTCGTGTTTAGTTGCTAATACAAGAAGTAATCACTTGTGTTCTAATTGGTAGAGCAAGATCCTGACTCAGTAGGGATCGGAGCATGTTTATTATTTCGTGGTTCCCTGACACGTGGAAGAGATTTTAGAGAGAGCTAGTGTAGCTCCTCCTAGTTCCAAAGGGGTGTTGAGTGTGTATGATCAGGGAGAGTTGCAAGGTCTGCAAGGTCAAGGAGCTGATCCACTGGGGTACTGGTTGAAGAATCATAAGGACTTGGTGAGGCAAGAACAAGGGTTCTTCAGGGATGTAGAGATATCTACATGGTGAGTAAGGTCTAGTGATTTGCAGGTAGCAGCAGAGAGCAGGGGATCTACTTGGAGTACGGTTGTGTACTTGGTGAACTGGTAGCATGTTACTGACTGGTTGGAGAGGTGAACATCAATTCTATATTGGAGTGGATTGTTGGGACCAAGACAGAGAGGGAAGAAGGTCTTGAGGCGTGGTGAACCTTTGAGGTGGAGGAATAAGTGGCATCTTCCTTATTGTATATTCTTCTGAGTGATTATTAATACAATTGTGTATTGTCTCTCATATTCCTGTGTTGTTTCATTTTTCTAGTTACTTATTGATTCTGGTATAATTTCGTGTTTAGTTGCTAATACAAGAAGTAATCACATGTGTTATAATTGGTAGAGCAAGATCCTGACTCAGTAGGGATCGGAGCATGTTTATTGTTTCGTGGTTCCCTGACACGTGGTATCAGAGATTTTGGTTGGGTTTACTAACAGGTGGTTTCAGATCTGGTAGTGTTTGTTGATTATAGGTTACTCATAGGGGTTTTTGATTGAGTGGGAGTATAGCAATGGCAGAAGGAAGTAAGCTACGAATGGAGAAACTAAATAGCATGAATGGTCTGATTGATGGAAAGAAAGAGCAGGAAAATAAAGATTGTTGGTTGGTAGCAGATCAGCATGAAGGAACTGAAGATGCAGATGTTGCAGGTGTTGTTGCACAGGATGCTTTGGGAGGTTTCTTGGATGAAGTTGAATCTTGGATAACAGATTATGTTGCCTCTTTCCATGCAGCTCTAGGGAGAGGAGCTGGTGAGCCTTGCCAAAGAATTGGCAAAGGGGAAGTGAAGCTGAAATTGCAGATGGACGACACACAGTGGTTGAAGGAAGTCATGCAGGTACCAGTCTTAGAGATAAGTCTAATTTCTTCAAGAAATTTGGGTGATGGGAGATGCACTGTAACTCTCATAATGGATACACTTGAATTAGATGGTGGTAAGAAAGTAGGTATCCTTTATCTATCTACTTATATTGCTGATTCACCTTCTGTTACAGATATGTGGCTTTGTGGGCTTGGTTACATATGTAGAAGGAGAATGCAGGTTCTAAAGTAGAAGATAGATGTTTTTGACAAGCTAAAGAATTGGAAAGCCTTGGTGTTCATGGAGGAGATGACGGACAGAGATCAGGTGAGGAGACTAAATTATTCTAAGCAGAGCAGGGTTGATTTGATTAGGACTTTGATCCATGGAGAGCTCACAGGTAAAAAGTTATCACTCACAGATGAACACAGGTACTGGTGTCGGTCACACAGTAACCAATGTCAACAATAGGAAGACCAACATTGGTCATAAGAAACTGACGTCGATAGAAAGGATACTGGTGTCGACTAGGGAGATGACGTCGGCAGTCAGGGTTAGTGCAGGAAACCGACATCGGTCGGGAGCAGACTGGGAGATGGCCGAGATCGGTCACTGGAACGGATATTGGGTGGACATAGCTGTCAACAAGTCTCAAATGCTCATGTGGAGGTCAGAAAGGGTAAGTGAACCTCATATTCATTGTTCACCTTCTTTATATTGCTTACTGATGGTCAAGAACCAGGAAGATGGAAGAAGCAATGCAGGTAGAGTCCAGATATAGTGGGAGCTTGGCATGGATGAGGAGTGTGAGTCCTTGGAGAAGAACCAAATAGGTATTGTTGGTAGATTTGTCAGCTGGAAGAAAGCACTGAGAGATAGATGGATTCTCGAGTTAAAGAAGAGAGTGGATGGATACAAGAGACGGAAGGCCAAGGTACATGGTCTTGAGGAAGCTGCAGGACAGTGGTACAGGTTTTGACAGGTGGATGACTAAGCATGGCTTCAGTCAATGTCAGTGTAACTACTGTGATTTTGTTCTTACCAGGTGGATGATGAGTCGCGACATTATCCAGTTACTGTATGTGGATGGTTTGCTAGCAGGTTTTGTACATACAGGGATTTGTTGAGCTAAAAGGTAATGTTAGTTCAGAGGTGTGTCATGAAGAATTTGGAGCAGTGAAATTCTTTGGCATAAGAGACATGGAGATTTTATCTCCAATGGGAGCTGATGTGAAGATGGTGTTGGTGAGGTTCATTACGCAGGATGCAGAATTGGTAAGCACACCAATCTCTAGACAGTTCAAGCTTAGCTTGAAACAGGGTTTGAAATCACATGAGGTCTATTGTAGGCCTGAGTTTTCCCAAGCAGTGGGGGTTGTCGGAAAGTATGGAGCCAATTCGGGGAAGGAGTACTGGAGGGCAGTTCAGTGGGACTAGTAGCAGGGATTTTTGTTATGTAGGGTCAAGTTCTTCACTACATGGATATGTAGGTTCGGATGTGGCAGGTTACTTGAATGACAGGTATAGCATCACAGTTGTGTGGTGGTTGGTCTTCAGGATTCATCTTGAAGAGGGATACAAGCCAGGAAACAGATTAGACGGGCTACAAAAATAGGTACAGGTGCAGCTGTTTATCTCCAAGTGGGAGATTGTTAGGTTGTGGAGCTAAAAGCTTCACTAGGATGCAAACAAGAGAAGTTATGGAGGTTGCAGAAGAGTTGCAGAGTGTCACAAACACCGGCATCAATCAGGACAACCGACAATGGTAGGAAGGAGACAAAAGGCAACCAACGTCGGTCATAGATCAGCCAGCGTCGGCACCCCCAGGCAGTCAGGGACCGACGTCGGTCACCTGTGGTTCGAGCTGCGAGTACATTACGGGCAGTTGGTTGACGAACCAAGTGTTTGCATGTTTAGAGCTATTCTTAGACTGAGAGCTGCGGATTTAATTATTTTACTATTGTCTAATTATTTTTTGGATGAGATCTATATATGGACACATGATTGTATTGTAAAAGTGTGCTAGAAAGCCATAGAGCTTTTAGAGAGAGCTAGTGTAGCTCCTCCTAGTTCCAAAGGGGTGCTGAGTGTGTATGATCAGGGAGAGTTGCAAGGTCTGCAAGGTCAAGGAGCTGATCCACCAAGGTACTGGTTGAAGAATCATAAGGACTTAGTGAGGCAAGGACAAGGGTTCTTCAGGGATGTAGAGATATCTACATGGTGAGTAAGGTCTAGTGATTTGCAGGTAGCAGTAGAGAGCAGGGGATCTACTTGGAGTATGGTTGTGTACTTGGTGAACTGGCAGCGTGTTATTGACTGGTTGGAGAGGTGAACATCAATTCTGTATTGGAGTTGATTGTTGGGACCAAGAGAGAGAGGGAAGAAGGTCTTGAGGCATGGCGAACCTTTGAGGTGGAGGAAGAAGTGGCATCTTCCTTATTGTATATTCTTCTGAGTGATTATTAATACAATTGTGTATTGTCTCTCATATTCCTGTGTTGTTTCATATTTCTAGTTACTTATTGATTCTGGTATAATTACGTGTTTAGTTGCTAATACAAGAAGTAATCACATGTGTTCTAATTGGTAGAACAAGATCCTGACTCAGTAGGGATCGAAGCATGTTTATTGTTTCGTGGTTCCCTGACATCCATATCCTCAAAAGAAATATTTGTCTCCTAGTTATCCTATTGTTCTAGGCACTACAATCTCCACTATCTAAATGGTCATCAGAAACCAAGTGTTTTTTCTATTCAATAGAGGTAGTCCACTAAATCTAGTCGAGTTTGATGAAATTCCTGTATCTGCTCTCAAAATTATCCCATTCTTATTAGGAGAATATCAGATAACCCCTATTGAGCATATCCAAGATTTAGTTAATCTCTGTTTAGTCCATAATGTTGTTGAGGATAATATTGCTATTAGATTTCTTGTCTCTTCCTTCAAATGAAAATCATTACAATGGTATAGAAACCTCCCACTAAACTCCATTTCTACTTGAGATGAATTGGGTGTAGCCTTAGTCAAGTAATTTGAGGATAAATCTGATCACCTATCTTTAGTTGAACAATTAATTGCCATAAACATATCTCCTCATGAGTTCATGTCTAATTTTAACCTCAGATTCTAAAATGCATGGACCATAATACCTATGTTTCTTAGGCCATCCCCTGAATATGCATTTAAATACTATTTGAAAGCCCTTAACTTTGACATTAGTGTGATTATACAGTCAATGGGTGGTACTACCTTGTCAGATGCTTATGAGGTTATAATAAGGGTAGAGAACAGTTTGATACAAACTGGTAAGCTTTCTCTAAGGCCTCCAATTCTTATATTTCAAAAAATAAAGTCCATACCAACCCCTCAAATTCTTTATATCCCATCCTTAGCTCCTATTCCATCACCTCAAGCTCAAATTGTAGCCCCTACTAGTCAAACTAGTGAGATAGGAGAGTTGAAAATCTTGTTACAATCATTTGGGAATGAAATAGTTCAACTCAAGAGACAACAATATTAAGATAATAGGCCCTATCAACAAAAAAATTAGACCACCTATCATCTCTTCAAAGATTAAAGGCCTCCTTATCAAGGTTTCAGAGAGAATAGACCACCTTATCAAACACAAGGAGCCATAGCTCTAGTTAAGCCTTATATTTCCCTTGATCCTAATTCTCTTTTCACTTCAAAGGCCATTGTTCCCACCCCACTTCAAAACAACTTGATGCAAGATTCAGGTTGGCATTCCTCAAATCTTAATGATGCTCAAAACCAATCCTAGGTATCACAAAACATCATTATGCCACAAATGACACAAGAAGAGTTTTCTTTTCAAGGAGTTCAATACCAAGATACAAGTTTGACATCACAAGGAGAGACTCAAAAAGTTCAAGGGCAGCCTGATGCCATTAATTTAAATTGGCAAGTGTATGATCATGTTGTTTTTACTTAGGGTGTTGAAATTAACGGTACGAGTGGTCAAGTTACAACTGTAACTAGCGATAAAATAAGAGCCATTGATGAGATACAGGAGGTGAAAAATTCTTCAATTACTCCTAATGTTGTTTCTAAAAGTATAAAATAATAACTTGTTCCCCTTACAATAGAGAAAAATTAGAATATAGAGGTTAGTAAAGTTCCTCGAATACCCCTAGTTTGTGAGTAGCCAGTTCTTCAGAAAGTGCAACCAAAGGTTGGTGGATCATAGTTCAGTATAGTGGATTAGATGAAGAAGTATAATATTAGAATTATCATGAGGGATTTTCTTTCCATCCCAGGACAAAAATATATGCTCATCCAAGAGCTTTCATCTCGCAAATTGTCTCCAAAACCGATTGAGAAAGAAGGTTTTGTCTTAGCTAATTTGGATCAACCAACTAAGAAACAAGTATAGCAAGTAAATAATATGTAAAAGGTGGATATAAGTGAGGTAAAAATAAATAAAACTCTTTTCTACCTTTATTTGATAGTAGGTGATACTTTGGTTTTTAACTGTATGGTGGATAGTGGAGCTAGTAGTAAAGTCATGCCTAAATAGATTGCAAACAAGCTCGACCTTGTTTATGATCCAAACACTAAGGGGATATTTCAATTAGATGGGTCACAAAAAAATATGATAGGCATAAACAGAGATCTGAATTGACATTACATGCTTGTCCCAATGTTACTATTCATCAGGAAGTTGTTGTGGTAGACTTGCCTCCTTTGCTATGTGTCTTTCAAGGGACTTCACCTCAAAGATTGGGGATATTTATCAATTGATTGTAAGTATTTGTTGTTAATAACAAGGTATATTACCATGGTAATGATTCACTCTAAACCTATTGCATGTTTCCATATGAAGCCATATATGCCAAGTGTTGTGAACACTAACTGTATCATCTTGGATGATGTACTAGAAACTAGTGGAGTAGAAAATAGATCACCTTTGGATGGAGTTTCATATTTATTTCTAGATGAGTGGGATTCCACTTTGCATGATCATGATTCTTATAAGCTAATTGAAGGACTGGGTGTGTATTACCTTCATGAGAATGATGTACCAACACCAACCATGGTTAAGGATGATGAATCTAGTGAAGGTTTGTGGCAATTATACTTTGATGGATTAAGAAATAAACATGGTACTAGAGTTGGAATAATATTAATTTTTCCAATAAATTAAAGGTATTTATCTTCTATTAAATTTTATTTTGGTTGTTCAAATAATATTGCTGAGTATGAAGCACTAGTTCATAGTTTGCAGTCGGCTAGGAAGATGAAAGTCAATTCCTTGCAAGTGTTTGGTGATAGTGACCTTATAGTTCACCAAGTAAGAGGTTTAAATGTATGTAAAATTTTTTTTCTTATATATTACAAGCATATAATATGGGACTTACTTGAATATTTTCAAGCTTTTAAAATTCAAACAATACCAAGAGGCAATAATAAACACATAGATAGGTTGGCTACCATTGGGCCACAATTTAGCATTTCAGCTAATTTAAAAAGTGAGAAAATTTAGTCACATATAAAGGTGGTTTTAAGGACTTTTATTCCATATAATCATGAGAATTGGTAGGTGTTCAAATATGACAATCAAATTGTGAGATTCTTGCAAGAGGACGCTGAGTTTTCTTCAAGAAACCAATCATTATATTTGCAACAGTATGGTGATCAGGGTGTGCAACTAAAAACAAATAAGTTTCCCAAGGGATTGGTCACACTTGAGAAAATTTTCAATGGTGATGATGATTTAAGGAAGGATAAGTCATCCTTGTCAACAAAATAAGAGCACTATTCCAATGTAGAGATTGTAGCTGGTAAGATTTTGAAGTTGGGTATGGTATGCACTCCTTCACAAAAAGAAGCTTTCATTGAGTTATGCACAAGTTTTGCTGATGTATTTTCATGGAAATATAATGATCTCAATGGATTTAACCTAAGGTTAACTCAACACACCATTGAGTTAGAGGCTAAAACTAAATCAATGAGACAAAGACAAAGGCCCATTAATCCTAAGCTTGAGCCTTTGATGAGAGTTGAGCTTCATAAGCTCATAGAGTCAGCTATTTTATTTCTAATTAAACACTCAACTTGGGTGGAAAATCTTGTTCTAATATGGAAGACGAATGATGAGATTAGATTGTGTGTTGACTTTCATGATTTGAATAGGACTCCACTTAAATATCACTATCTATTGCCATCAATAGAACAAATTTTATAGTTGGTTGCAAGTTCAAAGAGGTTTTTTTTGTTGGATGGATATAGTGGCTATAATCATATTTTGGTCAAGAAAGAGGACCAATTTAAGATAGCCTTCACAACCAAGTGGGGAACTTTTGCATACAAAAATATGTCATTCAGTTTATCTAATGTTGGAGTGACCTTTTAGAGGGCCATGGATATGGCATTCCAAGGCCTTCTTAACAAGTTTGTTCTTGTTTATTTGTATGATATAACCGTGTTTTCAAAGAGTGCATAGGATCACATGGTTCATCTCCAGCAAGTGTTCGAAAGGTGTAGTCAATTTGGGGTATCTCTAAATCCCAAAAAGTGTGTCTTCTTAGTTCATGAAGGTAATCTCCTTAGACATATGGTTTCAAAGTATGGTTTAAGCATAGAATCTGAAAGTGTAGACTCCATTCTTGCACTCTTCTTGCCTAAGCATAAAAGGGCTATACAAAGCTTCTTTGGAAAAATCAACTTCATAAGGAGATATATTTTAGATTTCACCATTTTAGCTAAGCCCCTTACAGCCATGCTAAAGAAGAATTAGAGCTTCATTTTGTCTAAAGGAGTTAAAGGTTTTTAAGATATTAAGAAGGCCATAGCTAGTGCTCCTACACTTATAAATCTAGATTTCATAAAAAGATTTCATTTTGTATACATATGCCAACATGGACACCATTTCAGGCATTTTTATGCAACAAAATCATGAGGCTTTGGAGCAGCCAATATATTTATTTATTTAAGGCTTGGAAGAGTATGAAACAAGGTATTATTTTGTTGAAAAGTATGTTATTTTAGTTATAAGGTCTCTTAAAAAGTTTAGATACTTATTGTCTAACAATAAGATACACCTAATGGTTTCTCATCCAAGCATCATGGAGTTCTTTTTAAACAAGGATATAAATGAGAAGATATTTTATTAGATAACCAAGGTAATGGAGTATGATGTGGAAATTAAGGCCACAAAGTTGATTAGAGTCAAAGGACTTTGTGAGCATTTAGCTCAAGACTTGTAAGAGACTAGTGAGGTTGTTTTAGTGTCAAATGATGAAAAGGTTGTAGCTGGTCATACATCACCTTCCATTTGGTTTCATGACTTGGTAAGCTATCTCCAAGATGGCATTTATCCATCTATCTAAGTTCTTCAAAAAAAAAAAATTCAGGTTGCAATCAATTCCATTTTTTCTTATTGATTGTCTTTTTTTCAAGAAAGATATCAATGGCATGTTGTTAAGGTGTATAGAGCCAAGCCAGACTCAGAGATTGCATGAAGAATTCCATGATGGACATGATGGAAGACATTTTTCCACAAGAAATACAACTCTTAAGACCATGAGAGGTGGGTACTATTGGCCTAGTATTTTTGGTGATTGCCATGCATGGGTAAGGAAGTGCAAATAGTGTGTTATGTTTGTAGAAAAAGTGAAACTTGTAGCCTTACCTCTTTAACCAATTGTGGTAGATCAATCTTTTGTCCAATTGGGATTAGACTTTATTGTTCTCATAAATCCTCTTTCAAGTTTAGGACATAAATAGATTCTAATTGCTATAGATTACTTCACACATTGGACAGAAGTAGTGGCATTGAAAGAAGCAATTGAAACCAATGTTCTAGATTTCTATGAAAGTTTTCTTACTAGATTTGGAGTTCCTTCAACTATTATTTTTGATAATGCAATGGTTTTTGTGGAAACTAGGATCATTCAATGGGCTATCCAACATGGGATTTATCTTAGCACTTCATCAAACTATTATCCACAAGGCAATGGCCTTGCTAAATCTACAAATAAAAACCTATTGAAGATCATAAGAAGGACTATTAAAGACAATCAGAGGTCATGGCATCTCAAGTTGTAGTTAGCTTTATGGGCTGATAGGATCACCTACAAAATATCAATAGCTAACTCTCCATACAAGCTGGTATATGGTAAGGAAGCAAGGTTACCCATTTCTCTTGAATTTTCTATTTTATAACTAATGTATCAGCTTGAATTGTTGGAGAATGAGCCTATGAAGATCAGGTATACTGAGATTTTTGAGTTGGAAGAGGTAATAAATCAATCCATGCTAGCCATGGAAATTCATCAAGCACAAGTGAAGAGAGATTTTGACAAAAGAGATTCATCACGAAGTTTTAAAGAGGGAGATATGGTCCTCAAGTGGGATGAGGATCAAGCTAAACTAGGAAGGCACACAAAGTTTGATTACCTTTGGAGTGGCCCATACACAATCTCCAGCTATAAATCCCACAATGCCTTCCAACTTGTAAAGATGGATGGTGAAGAGCTTCTAATCCCAGTCAATGGGATGCATTTAAAATATTGATATTGAAGAGCAAAGTTACCTATACATATTTTGTTTGTTATTTTCCAGGTGTTATTCAAACATATTAGTTTATTTTTATTTTGTTCCAAAAAGTGATTGTTTGCACATTTGCTTTGTTTAGTTAGTTTTTCTTGCTTTGTGTCTTTTCCTTCTTAGTTTGGAAGATGAAGGTTGTCTCATGCCGAGTCAAAAGAGAATTTATAGTCATGGATCAAATTTGTCATTACTTTGTGAGTTCAAGAGTCATGTAAATGGTCTGGTTCTTAAGCATAACATACATGCTTCCCAATTGAGTCACCAAAATATTGACAATTTTGACCCCAATAGTCAAATTGCAACCCTTATCATTTGAAACTTTGCATAAACATGCCTTTTTGTCCAAGCGTCAAAAATTGGTCTTTGTATTTTTTTATAAGGGCTCTTATAAGGTTCCAAAGGGCTCCTTCCTTTTAAAAAGGTCCATTTCAACAGTTTTCCTGAAGGGCACTTCTCGGCAAAATGGGTTTTTCATAAGTCCGAAGGAATTGGGCTTGTTCAAATTGTCTGAAGGGTTCTTTTCAATAGCCAATGGACTTGACAGATTTTTTGAAGGGATTGCTTCAAAAAATTTGTTTGAAGCAAAGGTTTTGAAATTTCATAGAAATTTTTTTGAAGGTCCTTTACAAAAAAGGTTGAACGGTACAATTCCTTCGAAAAAGGTTCAAATGCATAAATTCGAAGGGACAATTTCAAAAGGACCATTCCAATTTTTTTGAAGGGACACTTATCAAAAAGTTGAAGGATCATTTCTTTCAGCAAATGGTCCATTTCAATTCTTTTGAAGGGAAAGAGGACCATTCTGATTTTTTTGAAGGGACACTTATCAAAAAGTTGAAGGGTCATTTCTTTAAATTCCTTTGGACAAATTGTCTACAGGAATTGTCCATTGCAAAAAACTTGAAGACCTAATTCTTTCAGACAAATCATATAAATGAATTATTCAAAGTGAAAGGATGAAATTCTTTTGGGAGGATTTCCTAAAAGAAAGATAAGTTCTGAAATAAAATGCTGAAACAATTCTTTCAGGCCAATTGCCCAAAAAAAGAAAATATGAATGAGGTGTTCTTGCAAGAGATAAGCCTTTGAACATTTTGGTCAAAGGAAAAATGCATAAAGATAAGCCACAAACAAATTTTCTAAAATAAATAAACAAAAAGAATTCTTTCAAACTTTTTGTCTGAAGGAAATGAATAGGGAGATAAGATGCGGACAATTTGTCTAAAGGGAAAGAATCAAGCAATAAGACTGAAGGGAATGACTCAAGAGGTTAATTCTTTTTGGAGGATTATTCAAAAACAAAATGCTAAAGAAATACGTGTAGAACATGTAAAGTGACCCAAGTTTGATTAGACATGTCCAACATAGCACGAACATGCAAAAAAACCAATAAAGATATTGTTTTTCCATCTATAAGAAGATCTACAGTATGAGACTGTAGTAAAGAGTATGCCAAATAGTAAATGCAATAATCAAATTATTCAAACGTGGCAAAGGCATGCAACTACCTTCAAGCATGACTCTCTCAGTTCTAAAAAGGAGACTTGAATGCATGAAGATCTCAAGAAATTTATCATTGGATGGTTGTTCAAGGTTAACGTGGAGTTACTTGGAGTTGACTAGACAAGGCTTGTCATGCATTTTCCTTGTTTTCCATGCAAAGAAGGACTTTCTTTTGTTTCAACTCAACTTCCAGATGTATCAAGTGGAGTTTCTCTTTGAAGATCTGGTGTAGCTTTCATGCATGAAGCAGATTAGTCCAAGATATACCCACCATCCAGACTTCTATGCCAACCTTGAAGATCGATGCAGGTTTGATGAATTTTTAAGATTTTAATAATGATTACTACATGGGATCTCCATCATTTTCAATGTCAAAGATATTTTCATGCAAGACAAAAGACAAAAAGATATTATTTGAACGCTGAGTTATTTTTTGATAGCTAAAGTTGGACTTGTGAGATGTGGAAGTTGATCTCCTCTCTAATTCTAGCACCAATCTCTTGGCCTTTATATGCTTTTTATATAGAAGTTGGATTTTTCATCCATTTTAAGGATCCCTCTTTTGGAAAGATCAAACTCTACCAAAATTTGAGTTTTGTATCCTTTTTAGATATATAGGACTATTTTTAGATTTTAGGATGCTGATTATGCAGGTCATGTTCTGTGTTTGATGTCTTTTGGCTGAAGTTACAGTGGATGTAAGTGGCTAGTTAGTGCCTTGAACCAGGGTTATTCCCTCATTTCCCTCAAGCTTTGATCACCAAAAAGAACATTTTCATGAAATATTGATGCATAGGAATCAATTGGAGTTGAAATTTCAATCTTTTTCTAGTCTAATCAGTGTTTTTAGGAGCTCAAATTGAGTGGATGAACCAAAATACAAGTGTATCACCATCATTAGATAGGATTTTTTCTTCAAGTTCCCTTTTTTAACTTTTATTGACAGTTTGTAGTGTAGAGTAGAGATTCTAATTGATACACCAAAGGGAGCTAACCCTTAGAATCTAGAGACTCAATCCGTTGATCAGGTCATCCACAACCTAGGGTTGTTTTTATGTTTCAATAGACTGTGAAGGCCTGAAACTACCTTCACAAGGGTGCGAGTTTGATTAACAATAGTAATGGATTGTAATGGCTAAGGATAATTTCACATAGAGGATTCATAATCATGACTTTTATCTCATGGAATGCATGTGGCCTTATAAAGGACCTTAAGAAAATTTTCTATTATACCTGTTTATCAACAACGTAGTGCCTTTGATATTATTTTCCTTTAATAAGTGAAGGTATTCAAATTTTGTTTTCAGATTCCATTAAAGATGATATGGTGTGTTGTTTTAAACTTCACTACTTGTTATGAAGATTCTTGTGGCAGTGCAAGATGGATCCAGTTTTTGAATGATGTTGTTACACACACTGCCACCTTTCTTAGAAATTATAGCTGTAAACAAATGACAAGAATTTGTAAGAGATATTATATTGCTTTGGCCAAATATTTTCTTTGTATCTCCTCTCAACTTGAGCTTAACCCTTTTGATACTTAATTTCAATTTTTGGCCACTCATCTCAAACATGAGCTCAAACTTGTGGATTGTCATGAGGCCAAAGGAGCTCAAATCCATGTTCACTATTGGTTAAAATTGGAGACATAACCTCAAAGGATTTTTTTAAATATTTTCAAGCTAATAAATTTAGGGAGCATAACCAATCCATTAAATTTTATCACAACTAGATCATAGAGCTTTATGAGATCTCAAGTACCTTTTTTTACCAATATAAATGTGTGTTTTAGGTTTAGGAGGATTCTTAAGAAAGAGATCAAACTCTGGAGGTATGTCTATATTTTATTGCATGCAAGCTCAAATTATTTTCTCAAAGAATTTTGATGTGTCACTCCTTATTAATGAGCTTCACGTGATACTCCTTAATATGGCAAATGATAAGGACCCAATAATTGATGGCTTTCCTTATGAATTTTACAAAGCCATTGGTCAATTTGTTGAGCCATATTTTATTTAGGTTTATAAAGAGGCTCTTTCAACCAATTCCCTTCAAAATATCATCAACATTAAATTTTTTTCTTATGAATTTTATAAATCCACTATGATTTTTTTGGGCTAGATTTGATTCTAGTTTATAAAGAGGCTTTGTCATCCAATTCCCTATAAATTAGTGTTTTAGGTGCAGCGGGATTCTTAAGAAAGAGATCAATATTTGCAATAATGTCTATATGGTGTTCCATTCAAGTTGAACTAATTTTATCAAAGAATTTGTGATGTGTCACTATTGCTTAATGAGTTTCATGCAATGCTCTTTAACATGGATAATGAAAAGGCCTCGAGCATTGATGGCTTTCCTTATGCATTTTACAAATCCAATAGGAATTTTTGGGCCAAATTTGCTTCAAGTTTATAAAGAAGTTTTGTCTACCAATTCCTACAATATATAATCAACCAAGGAAACATTAAGTTTATTTCCTAAAGAACGGGATTTAGAAATTATTAGCAGTTGTAGGCCTGGATCACTTTGTTGAATGTCTCCTACAAGATCCTTGACAAAGTCCTTGCATTCCATTTATGTTACATTATTCTTGAAATTATTAGACTGGAGAAAATGAGTTTCATTAAAAGTAGATACATTATGGACAACATTATCCCTATTTGGGGGGCCATGGAATGGGCTCAGGGATCTGAACATCGTATTCAGTTTCTCAAACTTGACTTTGATAAGGCTTATGACTGCATCAGGTGCTCATTCATCTTAGCCATGCTCAAATATTTAAATTTGGGACAATTCTCTCTTTATTATTGAAATCCCTTTTGTATATTCCTTGACATGTCTTACCATTAATGGCCACAAGTCTTAGGGTTAAGTTTTTTCCACTCTATTAGACAAGGTTGTCTTCTTGATCATCATCTTTATGTCTTGGTTGCAAAAGCATTTGGCTATTTATTAGCTCATATAATTGATCCAAGTCTTATTATGGGCATCGCTCTCCATAATAAGATTATTCAAATTCTTAACAACAACTTTGAAGATGTCTCTTTTCTTGCATTGGTGGAAAATAAATCTTCCTTTTATGAAGATGTGCCATACATTTACACCTTTTGTAAAGCTTTAAGTTTGAGTTTACAATGGAGGAAGACTTAATGTTATTGACAAAGTATGATTCCTACATTTGATTGGCTTGAGGTCTTTGATTGGAAATGGATTAAAAGAAGTAAATTTTGAAATTGATTGTCATCCCATTTGCTTTTGATATCTCCCCATCCTCCCTTTGGAAATATATTGTGCAGTGTGTAGAGAATAAACTTACATATTGGAATACCAAGACCTTATCTTTGGCTAGTAAGTTTCAAATTTCCAGAAAAGTGCTTGCAGGGAGTCATGTCTATTACTCCCCCTATTGGGAGACATCCAAATTAGCTTATAATGACAAACTTGCCAAATTTATTCTTGAATTCTTATGGGCTAACACAAAACAAACCCTCTTATTCCATAAAGTTTCTTGGGACATATGTTGCCTTCCTCAAGATAAAGGAGTTGTGAGAATTATTGGTGTTTACAAACAATCACTCTTTGTGCTAAGTGGATTTTTCAAGATATTCAAGGTTCAGAAGTATGGAAACATCTTCTCATGAATTATATTTATGTATATTTTTCATATGGAAAAAAGACTTGGAAGGGAGTTGATTTTCAAACACTTCTTATCACCACTGCTCTTGTTAAGATTAAAGGCTTGCTTGTTTCCTATAGCATCTGAAAAGCCTTTTAATTGGTCAAATCGTTCCTTGCTTTGGGTGGATATGGGTTTAGAAAGAGTATCTCTTTCAATGACCACAATCTTTGGAGGTCTCTCATCATTACCAACAACAATCTAACTCTTGCTAAAACTCTAGGTATTAAATCTCTTAGTCTCTTTAGGAAAGCCATTCATATTGTTCGTGATATTATTTGTTTAATAGATTGGATTCCATGGCTCATCTTATAGAGGAAGTATACACTTCTTCTAGTTTCATAATATGTCTTCTATCTTATACATTCAAGAAATCATCCTTGATGTTATGATGCATAAATTGGGTCTTCAACTAGCAATTAGTTTTTTGGAAAGATTGGTGTTGGAACTATGATACACCTTTCAAGAATGACTTTCTTGGGGTTATTTACAAAATTATTAGTCCCTTTTATTTGGCTCTTTGTATGTTCATTATCCAATGGGGTTGAATTCCTCAACCTAGAATTGGATCTCTCGCTTTAATCATATATGGAAATATAATCTTGAGCCCAATCTTGCACATTTTTTATGGTGTTTAGTTTATCAAAGGATGCCTTTCAGTAAAAGACTTCATCATATTGGATTGCTCACCCAAAATTCATGCATGTAGTAGATTAGAGGCTTTTAATAATTTGTTCAGTTTGTGCCCTCAAACCTAATGTGCTTGGATGTGGATTCATAGTGTTTTGCTACCGTTTCGTCTAGAGTCCATCTCTTGGAGACTTGCATTTTTATTAAATTGCTTTCATTTTGAATTATCCTCAAAGCTTCTATTCTTTTCTAGTTCTTTAAATCTAAAAATTCTATTATATTTAACAATGAGATTGTTTCAATTAATTTTTTAAATAATGAAAAATATTATGTGCTCACCTTTGTATTCTTTTAGATCTAGGTACAAGTTGAAAAGGTTACTTTGGAATTTTAACACTTACAAGGCCAACTAAATCCCCAGGGGAATGGTCCTTGGTAAAACTTTGCCAAAAATCGTGCCCCAAGGTTTTTCTCCATTGAAGTTGTGGAGCAACAAAGTTGCTCTCATACCACTTATCTACACCTCAACATGGGAATATAGACCACTTGCTCATGGTAAGATTGTTGTTGAGGTGGGTTTCCACCTTCACATGATATTTTGGATATGGGTGTGATTGCTCCTCCATGTAGGTGTGGAATGCTTGTGCCTTTAACTATGCAAGATGGTTAGGATGTAGGAGTGACATGAGATCCACCATTAAAGGATCCCTCTATTTGGACCAATCCCATTTTTAGGATGATTTACTTTTTCCTACTTTAAAAACTGCTACTTGTGCCTAATCTAATTATATAATATTTTGTACCATTATAATTTTATATAATTTATTATTAATATATTTTGAGACTCCCCTACTCTAAATACCAATTGCCTGCCTCATATTTTAAACCATCGAGTTATATATATATATATATATATATATATATATATATATATATATATATATATATATATATATATAATTTTGTACCATTATAATTTTATATAATTTATTATTAATATATTTTGAGACTCTCCTACTCTAAATACCAATTGCCTGCCTTATATTTTAAACCATCGAGTATATATATAATATAATTTATCATTAATATATTTTGAGACTCTCCTACTCTAAATACCAATTGCCTGCCTTATATTTTAAACCATCGAGTATATATATATATATATATATATATATATATATATATATATATATATATATAATTTTGTACCATTATAATTTTATATAATTTATTATTAATATATTTCCATCGAGTCTATATATATATATACATTATAATTTTATATAATTTATTATTAATATATTTCCATCGAGTATATATATATATATATATATATATATATATATATATATATATATATTCTCGATGGAAATATATTAATAATAAATTATATAAAATTATAATGGTACAAAATTATATATATATATATATATATATATATATATATATATATATAATTTTGTACCATTATAATTTTATATAATTTATTATTAATATATTTTGAGACTCTCCTACTCTAAATACCAATTCCCTGCCTTATATTTTAAACCATCGAGTGTATATATATGACAAATAATAACCTTAAATACTTGGACGATTCTTTAGCTTGCGAGTTGTGATTCTATCAGTGAATATTCCCATTTGATATATTTTATATAAACTGATAAGTATTTACTTACGATGTTGCTTGGTAGGAATAATATGTACGCAACATATCGTTCTCTTTATATATGTGTGGATCTATATGGGGTTTTCTGTTTTATTCTTTCGTATTTTTCTCTTTTCATTGTAAATGTGTAAATCTGTGTTTTGAATGAGCAGGGTTTTAAAAAAATTAGAGGATTATTATATAAGAAGTGTTCTATAATGGTAGTTATGGGGTGGTGGGTAATTGGAACCATTTTTATATTAGAATTGTTTTAAAAAAATTTAAAAAAGTTTTAAGATTGATATTAAAAAAAAAATCTAGGTAATTGGTGATAGATGGCCTCAATCTAGCTACATCACTTTGATGGGGTGAAAAAAATATTTTGAAAAGGGAAAAACGACTCCAAACTCTAATATATGTTCAAGATATTAAAATTTTTGAACCGACTTCCAAACTCCACCATCTTCCCAAAATATTACAAAGTTTTGATCGATTTCTCTAAATAAAAAAGAAAAAACTTATCCAAAGTAAGATGATGGTTATTTATATCCATCCACCAAAATACAAATCCTTCTAGATAACTCAAGTAAAAAAAAAAAAACACTTAAAATTATAAGAAAAATACACTCATTCTATATAATTCATGATTCCATATAATACCCTGTGACATATATTTAAAAAAAAGCAAAAAAAAAACCTTCAACATCAAAATCAAATAAACGTCAAATTTAATTTTAACAACTCACGCATACTACAATCCACCACCATAGGATCACAAAACCCTAATAGTGCATGGCTCTTCACAAATTGTCAATGAAATATGGTTCAGGCATGGAAGACGGTGCTGAAAACGCTCGGACCGACTGTGACTGCTAAGAAAGCGATGAGCAGTAAATTGAAATCGGAATGCCTTGCCCGCTCGCCGCCTGACAGTTCTCTGCACTATTTTTTGGTTCGAAAGCTTCTATGTTTTCCTGAGTTGACTTGGCTTTCGACGAGCTAGATGAACTGGAAGATCTTGAGGATGGGGTTGTGAGCGGTTTGAACCTGTCTGTGTGTCCAAGAGCGTCCTCCCTCCAGCTTTCAGCAAATCCATTGAACGGGACTCTTAAGATTTCAGTTGGACTGGACTTTAGCCTGTTTAGGGGTTTATAAAGTCCTGTCCTTATCACAACTGCTCTGACTTTTGCTTTTCCTTGTTTCCTTCCTCGCCCCTCAATGCTACGTCCTTGGTTCATGTGCTCAGTGGTTAGGGGCCTCTTCTTCTCCTCCAAAAACTTTGACTCAATTTGGTGTTGCTTCTATCCAGACACAGCCCCACTTAAGCCAACCCTCCTCCTTGGCAGGTGATATCCCAACCTCTTTCCCTGTTAACACCCATGTTCTGTCTCTTTACGACTTTTCCATCATTGCTTTGGAATCCGACATCGATAGCAGATCTTTATTTGGCAAATGCAAGAGCATTTTTCTCTCAAAAGTTGAACTTTCTGGTTGGGCATCCTCTGAGTGGAGGTCCATGGCTGCCCTATTCTTCTCCTTGCTTGGTAGAGGCTTCTTTCGGGTCAATTTTAGCTGTTCTATTGACTGTGTGGTTTCTTCAGGACTTCTGGGCCATGGTTTTATGAAAACCATAGGCTCTTTTGCTGCCCTTGGTCCCCTCCTTCAATGCGAAGAATTAGTTGCCCCATTATGGCTCTGAGTTTATAATCACCCCTCTGCGTTATGTAAGGAAGAACATTTTAAATAGCTGATTAATTTGGTGGGCTCCTCGATCAAGTTGAATAAAAAATATAGTAAAAGCAAATTTGATAAGGTTTGTGCTATAATTGACTTGTTCAATCTTTTTTTTCAATATGTCATGGTAGAATCCTCTCAGCGATTTTAGTTGTCCTATTATGGCTCAGAGTTTATAATCTCCCCTATGCAAAGAAGAACATCTTAAATAGTTGATGAATTTGGCGGGCTCCTCTATCAAGTTGAATAAATTTTTTTGGGGAAGCAAATTTGATAAGGTTTGTGCTATAATTGACTTGTTCAAGCCCTTTTTTCAATCTGTCATGGTGGAATCCTCTCAAGGTTCTTAGACTCAATTCATCAATTATGAAGGCCTTTATTTTAAATGTTTTAGATGTAACTGACTTGGGCACCGTTTTTCTTTATGTTCTTCTTAATATTTTTTTGGATGTCAAAGGTTTTAGAAGGAGGAGGGTCCATTTGACGAATGCAACCATGGAGTTTTGTTTGTCCAACAGTCTGTTCCTTTCTCTTCTTTCCTTTACGTCCCCTCGGATTCTTCTTTTGGGATGATTTAGTTTCCTTTCAATTAGATTTAGGGGGTTGTAAATATGGGACACTGGATGGTGGTTCTCCAAAGGAATAGTCAGGGCTTCCAAGCATCCATATTCTACCACCTTCTAGTTTCAAAGGTAAGAAACCTAACACTGATGTAGGTGTCTTAGCAAAACGTAGAGGTCAAAAGATCTAACATAGAAAGGTTGAGACTGGATGTAGAAGAAATGCCCAGAGATGGTACTCATAGGACGATGGAGGAACTCCTCAAGAGAATACTAATTCCTCCCTACAGATGATTCCTTCGAGAGCTCGTTCATTGCGTTTGCTCTATGCATTTCTATTATCACTGAGAATTGGTTGCTTGTTTGTTGTGGGCTTGTTGTCTATTTGTTATGAGTTTGTTGCAGGTTTAGAATCTTCTTTACGCTGTTTTGTTTAGTAGGTCTATTTGACAGATTTTCTTGTTGCTTTGTAGTCTTTATCTTATTGTTGAGGTGTGTGCCTTCATTTTTCATTTTGTCCTTTTTAGCAGTAGTATGGTTAGTGTAGTTTGCTTTGCAGTTTTTAAAGGACTGGACCCTTATTGTATCCCAAGTCTAATTTTTAACTCTGATTTCTGTACAAAATATTTCTTCCAATTAACAACTCCTATCTAAAATATTTACTATTAAAAAAATAATTTTAAATAAATAAATATATAAATAATCCACCACTACATATTATCATTGTAAAACCCTTAACATTATTATATATATATATATATATATATATATATATATATATATATATATAATTATAATTTTAACATCCGCAATAAACAAATTTCTCATTTAAAAGATCAAATATAATTTAATTGAACTTCATTTTATTACCATTTCGAACAAAACTCCCTACCTCATAGCCCTTACAAAAATACTCGGGAAGTTAGTTACAAGAAATACTCACAATGGAGATAAATTTGTGTTAGTTCTACAATGAAAATTAAGGCGAGGATCTTGCTAACAAGAAGGATGAAACTTCCATCCTAACTAAAGAATGATGGCAACCAGAAGAAGATAAAATATACCGATACAGTTGATTGTATGAGCAGTAGGTTTTCCAGAACCAGCCATAGCACCAAAAGAAGATGACCCATCTGGCCATTCTGTTGATGGTGAGGGTGAGTCAGAGGGAGAAACAGTAGGAGAGATGAAAGCTTCTCCTCCATGCATCTTTCTGTTATGTATATGGTATGCATCCCATGTGTCTAAAGCTGTGGTCCACCAAAAATAAATTTCATTTCCACATAAGGAATACGGATTTGTAATTCTTATATTTCATGTTGATAATAACCCTAAACATGGATGCAATTTATATATCGAAATCTAAAAATCTAAACCATGAATTAACTACCATAAATCCTAATTAATATATTTAAAAAAATAAAATTGGAAAACACTAATATGTAATTTTATTTAAATTGAAACAACACACCTATCACAAGACTTTTAAGATTTATGGCAACTACTACATTAGCCCATATGACATCCAAAACCAAGCTCAAAATGCAAGCATGTATGGCAGCCATACCTTGTTTTGAGAGTTTCCACCTGTGATCATAACTTACTGCCCAGAAGAAGTATCCCAGCAGACCTCTGTCTTTGGCAAACTTGGTCTTCATGTCCACAGTCTCTTCATTGTCATAACTAATCCACACATCTCCAGCATAACAATAAGCAGACACAGTAAATTTGTCAACAACAACAGTAGCATTATGCTTCTCTATGAAGTGTTCAACTTCAGAAAACATCATGAAACCTGTCTGGTTGCTTACTCTCTGTCTTGGGCCTGCAGCAACAGCAGGGGCTCCTATGTGCACCTTTTTCTTGTTCTTAAGCATCCATGATCTCCCATACATTGGGACTCCTACCACTACTTTGTTCGGAGGAATGCCTGAATCTAACCAGGACCCAATACCATAAGTAGTACTAAAATGGCTGGCAACATCATAGAGAGCTGCATGGGCTCCAGTGTGAGTAGTATCCCAAGCACCATGATAATCAAAGCACATTACATTTATCCAGTCCAGATTATCTGCAATACTTTGAATGGGATAGTCCCTGCTTTCCCCATTAAAAAAATGCTCAGAAAAATACACTGCAGCTGTCAGTAGCAGAGGTTCCATGCCTGAAATCAAGGCTTCTTGATGCACTCTTTCCCTCCATTCAACCAACAAGGACCCAAAATTTATCATATCTGTATTAGTTGCTGGGAATTCCCAATCCAAGTCCAGCCCATGGAACCCATTGTCTCTGGCCAATGCTATACTAGAGTCTATAAAGCTCTTTCTTAATGAAGAATTGGACACCATGATTGAAAACACTGTTGCATTGCTTGAACCACCTCCAATAGAAATAAGTGTCTTCACAGAGCTATTGACCTCCTGCACTGTTGCAGAGAAACCTATAAATATTTGTTCCTGTTCCTCTGGTACAATCACTGTGAAAGTCTGATTATCGATATCTGCAAAGGCATAGAACAGATGGGTATACAGAGAAGCACTGATACTCCATGCAGGCATGTATGAGTTTGCATCAGAAGGCCAGTAGCCTGCTATTACTGGGTCTGCATTGCTTGCAGCACAGTTACATGACGATGGATCCATTGATGGAGATGATGGAATAATGGTATTGCAACCCAATACATTGGATAGAGAAATTATTATGAGAAAATGAAAAACAAGGGAATCCATCTGTGATATTTGTGAATACTCTTAGGTCTCTCAGTGAGCTTTTGTAAGAATTTTATTTCTTGAAGACTCTGTGGAGTGTGTGCTACAGTGGATTCCATAACCAAGAATCTTTGATGAATGATATCGAACAGGAACTAGGGACAAACTTGGATGTGTATCGAGTTGTAGCTTTGATTTTTGACTAGTGAAGATTAGGTAGGAAGAATAGCCATGTTGCCTGGAATGGCACAAGCCTAGAATTGAACCTTTCCATCCAGATATCTCAGAAACAATAATGGTGAAAGGGTGAATCTGCTGAGAAGCTTCCAAGTAGAGTGGACAAATTTGGCATCATGGGTATCTGTATCTAGCATATATTACATTGGTGCTACTTATGTATTAATTCGAGGTATCTGTGAAACTATCTACAATAATAAAAAAATACCTTGGAATGCATCTTAAGAAATCAAGAAAGTTATTTCAAATTCAAAATGAAAATGCTGTCTCAGAACTTGTGCAGTTCAATTTCCTTTTTGTTGTCTCAAAAAATATAGGACGTAATTTTTTTGATTGATCTTGACCACCATTCAATAAAAATGGTTTTGTGGTGGACGAGCTAAGTAATTTTAGCAATGAATCAATAACATTTTAATATAAAATGTTTGATTATTAGGGAGTTAGTATGGAAAAAAAAAAAAAAAATCATTAGTTGGGTATAAATGTTTTAATAAAGTTTTGTGTTTTATTAGGTATATATAGGTATAGAATTTTATGTTGGACTTCATTTCTAGTTTTATTCGAAATTGAAATCGAAATCTATGATGGTAAATTGTGGTGTGAGTATATGAAGGTTTTTTAATAGTTGAGTTTTGAACTTGAAAAGTTATATTATGAACAAAAGGAGCTTTTTAGTGGTTAAGTTAGAGCATGATGGATATTGAGAAACCTCCGTATATGTTGTGTCTTGAGCATTAAGAAACCTTCACATAAATGTATTGTGCATGGAATGCTACTCACTCAAAATAAACTAATTAGAAAAAAGATCAACCAAAATCAATCAATAATTTATTCATTGTCGTCTAAGTTTGATTAGACTTCAACAAACTTATTGACCGTCATCTAAACTTGACAGGGGCTTGACCTTACAACCCATCATTTTAAACGCTTATGTCTTATTGAACCATTATTACATTTAAAAATATAATACATGATGATTTATTATTTATGCAATGTTTGTAAAAATTAATAATATTATATATATAATATATTTAATTGTATATATATATATATATATATATATATATATATATATATATATATATATATATATAATTTTTATATGGATTTTTTTATAAATACATCTAAAGAATATAATTAATATAATTATCTTTTGGGCATTATAGAATCTTTCAAAGATATGGTTTAAAACAATGGAAAATCTATGGAGATTTTTTTAAATCAAAAATCATAGAATGAAGTGTTTTCTATCCTTTTAAATGGAGGACATAGGGAATCCTCCAAATCCAATGTTATTTCCCCTCCACATAAATTCTCAGATTGTTTTCAAAGAACGATTCTAAACCTTGACTTATAATGTAACTTCGTGATAGTTGATATTTACTATCATCAAATTCATACCCTTATTTACAAAATTTATGGAGGATTTGAGTGACGTTGGATTATTTATATATATATATATATATATATATATATATATATATATATATATATATGATGAAAGAGCGATGCAATTAACATGGTAATTATAGAGTGATATGGAAACAAGTTTTTGATTGAAAAGTGTATTTATATTAATTAAAAAGGATATGGCATAATATTAGTTATATAAAAATATGGTGGAAAGAGTCACATTCCACAAGTAAAATTATATTGAGTTAGAAAAAGTTTTGGGCAATGAATTAGTTTTATAGAGGGTCAATAATGACCATACAAAAAAAAGTTTACATCAAATCATATTAACATAAGTGCATAAAAACAAAAAAAAGAAGCACCAGAAATACAAGTAATAAGAAATTCATTAGACAACAACAACAACAACAAACATGTTGGATGGAGGGGCAATAGAGGAGGATCTTGTGGATTTCCTCCCCAGCCCCCTTGAGCAAGGGGTCATCATCCATAGATAAGGGATCCCACCTATCATTCTACTACTTGTTTTCATTTTCATCAACTTGTTGGGAGGGCGAAATAGCAAGGGCCAAGTGTGGCAACTTGTCTTGTGGAGGATGGCCCCAGCCCCCCTCCACCACCTCCACTGTTAGAACCATCAAACCCAATGCGACGGGGGTATGACTGACGAGAACAAGGAGAGGGGATCTTACGACATCTTCAAGAATGCTGCCAACGAAAACCATGTCCTTGTCCATGAGGAGGAGAATGGAAATGTTGAAGATTTGGTAGCTTGCAGCTAACCATGCATGGAGCATTTCCCCAATGATCTAATAGAGTCTGGGAATGATTAAGCTCCAAAGAAACTTTGTCTGTTTGGCTCTATATCTGTGGGATGACATTAAAGATCACAACAACTTTGTTAGTTATAGAAAAACTTTTTTCCATATCTTCATGATTAAAAAATGCATGGTTTCTAGCTTTCCAAATTTGAAAAAGAAAATCAACATAAAAAATTTGTCAAAATCTATTGTATCTTACATGTAACAAGGAAGAGTCCCCCAAGAGAGCCATTTTCCAAGTAAAGCATTATGGTCTAAAAGGCTTGAAAAGGATGTGAATCCAATTCCAAGCTAACTGGGCATGAGCACAAAAGTAGAAGAGATACTTGATTGTCTCTAGCTAGTGACAAGCTAGGCAAATGGGATTTGAAACCTCCATGTGCTTGAGATGGTCACCCATAGGCAAATCTTGGTAAATAATCACTAGAGGAAGTGAGCCTTTTTGGGTTCAATAAGGGCATTCCATATTGTGGAAAATCTTATCGACTAGATTGTTTGGCTATAACAAAGATTCCACTAGTGATTTTTATTGCATTTGGAAAATATAATAGTACCTTTCTTGTGTTTTTTAGTACATTCTTTCAGATATCATATTTTTGAAGACTGGAGAGTGGGATCCGATTCAACAAGGTGATTAGCAAGTGGTTAGTTTCCCATGCCACTTCCTTGCATGCCATTTCTTTGAGACAATTGACGCCCTTTCTATGCACCTCATTGCATTTTATAAGAGAGATTCATTTGTGCAAATAAGCACTTTTGTGTGCATGTGTGCTTTCTTTGTTTCAGCACAATAATGAGTTTGCTTTTCTCGGGCACTTAGTTTGCTAGAGCTCATATGAGGATACTAGTATGTCTCATCTTTCAATGACATTTTTTAGTGTATTGTTCTTTATTTTCAATATTTTCCTTGACATTATGACCCTCTTGTGTTGTGAGCGACATTTGGGATTCCCAACATCAATCAAAATTTATATTTACCCATAGGTAGCTATCTTTGTTGATAGCAAAATTTAAAACATTGTCTTTGAGCCATCTTTGGTGATATCAAAATTTAGAACATCGTCTTTGAACCAACATTCTTTGATGGTATCAAAATTTTCATAATATTTTAATATTTTGAGTAGTGGATTCGTACCACTCGTCCAAATATCATGAGTTCTTCATCATGTGTTCACTTTCGTTCATCACAACAGCATTAGAGTGTGGATTAGGTCACATTGTAGTTTTTTGAAGCTCACCACTATTCTAGAGCATCACTTGCTTTAATATTTTTTCACCATCTCATGGAAGACATCCATTGCTATCACCATCTTACTCAAGGATGGGTCTACATTGCTTTCTCGAGTCCTTGCTACCCAATTTATTGTATCTTGATATTTATCCATAGATACCTCATTAGACCTTGTTGTCGAGACCTATTTTCTAAGAATTCTAAGACTCTTGTTTTTTTGTCTTAGACCTCACTAAGTTGCACTTAAAAGGGGTGTTGGTGCAAATATTTATTGTGCACCTATAAAATTAAAGTTGACTCAGAGATTTTTTTATTTTTTAACCAAGACTAGTTAATGTGTAGTTAGATGTGCACATATCCAATGTTACATTTAATGCTTACCTACCTTCATGGGCCACCTTCACTAGATGTCACCCTTGGTATGGTCATTAAGAAAAGAGATGCAAGTCCTTAAACTTTGCTATGAATACTCTTCTTCTCCTTTGTATTTTACATTGTGACATTGAGTTTTATACATACACATGAATGCTAAATATTTGAACAACATTCTTGGTTCTTATTTTAATTCCCCTTTTCTCACTTCTATCTTATATGAACTATGCTTGGATTCTTCTTCAATCCTAATTAGACCAGATCTTAACAAACAACTTTTACTAAATCATGGCATCTCAAAATTAATTCTTAGAACACCAATCCAAATATATGTGAAAAAGCAACTATTTCATGTTTTTTATATTAGATATATAAGTTAAAATTTACTCTCTACTCATACTTCAAAAATAATCCAAAATATGACCTTAACTTTAAAGGCTTAAATGATTCCATATACAGCAAAAACAAACAAACAAATAAATATATATATATATATATATATATATATATATATATATATTTTGTGGTAAAATTAAAAAAATCTAAAACTAAAACTCTCTAAACAACAAACTACGCTAGAGTTATCATATATCCTTCATTAAATGTGAAGTTAAAAATTACTCTCTCTAACAACGAGATTACGCTAGAATTCTGATATATGCAATTATCCTATCCGTTGGACTGCAAACGTAATTGATATGAAAGGCTTAGTAATGATTTATTATTTTATTGAAAACAAGCGGACAATAGAAATCACTTTCTTTGCTAATATCTTTTCACTGTATGTGACGCACTGCATCTTTCTTTTCTTCAATTAAAATTAACTTTTTTCTGTTTCTGTTCTGAAAAACTGCATCTCTTCAATAGCAGCAGCCTTTCATTAACGTGAGTAAGATTATAATAAGGTGGTAAATATCTAAAACATTTGTTTAACGACATAAATGTACCTGCTT